>SJYC01129051.1:0-10722 GCA_006408675.1 Madoqua kirkii | reverse complement strand
AGTGTTTCTCATGATGTACTCTGCATAGAAGTTAAATAAGCAGGGTGACAATATACAGCCTTGACATACGCCTTTTCCTATTTGGAACCAGTCTGTTGTTCCATGTCCAGTTCTAACTGTTGCTTCCTGACCTGCATACAGATTTCTCAAGAGGCAGGTCAGGTGGTCTGGTATTCCCATCTCTTTCAGAATTTTCCACAGTTAATTGTAATCCACACAGTCAAAGGCTTTGGCATAGTCAATAAAGCAGAAATAGATGTTTTTTTTTCTTCTGGAACTCTCTTGCTTTCTCAAGGATCCAGCAGATGTTGGCAATTTGATATCTGGTTCCTTTGCCTTTTCTAAATCCAGCTTGAACATCTAGAAGTTCACGTTTCGCATATTGCTGAAGCCAGGCTGGTTGAATTTTGAGCATTACTTTACTAGCATGTGAGATGAGTGCAATTGTGCAGTAGTTTGAGCATTCTTTGGCATTGTCTTTCTTTGGGATTGAAATAAAAACTGACTTTTTCCAGTCCTGTGGCCACTACTGAGTGTTCCAAATTTGCTGGCATATTGAGTGCAGCACTTTCAGAGCATCATCTTTCAGGATTTGAAACTGCTCAACTGGAATTCCATCACCTTCACTAGCTTTGTTCTTAGTGATGCTTTCTAAGCCCCACTTGACTTCACATTCCAGGATGTCTGGCTCTAGGTGAGTGATCACACCATCATGATTATCTGTGTCATGAAGCTCTTTTTTGCACTGTTCTTCTGTGTATTCTTGCCACCTCTTCTTAATATCTTCTGCTTCTGTTAGGTCCCTACCATTTCTGTCCTTTATAGAGTCTGTGTTTGCATGAAATGTTCCCTTGGTATCTTTAATTTTCTTGAAGAGATCTCTAGTCTTTCCCATTCTGTTCTTTTCCTCTATTTCTTTGCATTGATTGCTGAGGAAGGCTTCCTTATGTCTTCTCGCTATTCTTTGGAACTCTGCATTCAGATGCTTATATCTTTCCTTTTCTCCTTTGCTTTTTACCTCTCTTCTTTTCACAGATAATTTAAGGCCTCCTGAGACAGCTATTTTGTGGGATTTTTTTTTTTGCATTTTTTTTTCCCATGGGTATGGTCTTGATCCCTGTCTCTTGTACAATGTCATGAACCTCTGTCTGTAGTTCATCAGGCAGTCTGTCTTTCAGATCTAGCCCCTTAAATCTATTTCTCACTTTCACTGTATAATCATAAGGAATTTGTTTTAGGCCATATCTGAATGTTTATATAATATAATATGCAAAAAGCATCTGGAATTCTTACTCCTTTATCACAAGCAAATCCTGGTAGTGTAGTTTATAGGTTCAGCTTAGTTCAGTCACTCAGTCGCGTCCAACTCTTTGTGACCCCATGGACTGCAGCACGCCAGGCCTCCCTGTCCATCACCAACTCCTGGAGTGTACTCAAACTCATATCCATTGAGTCAGTGATGCCATCCAACCATCTTATCCTCTGTCGTCCCCTTCTCCTCCTGCCTTCAATCTTTCCCAGCATCAGGGTCCTTTCCAATGAGTCAGCTCTTCGCAGGATTTGGCCAAAGTATTGGAGTTTCAGCTTTAGCATCAGTCCTTCCAATTAACACCCAGGACATCTCTTTAGGATGGACTGGTTGGATCTCCTTGCAGTCCAAGGGACTCTCAAGAGTCTTCTCCAAAACCACAGTTCAAAAACATCAGTCTTTGGCACTCAGCTTTCTTTCTAGTGCAACTCTCACATCCATAGTTGACTACTGGAAAAACCATAACCTTGACTAGATGGATCTTTGTTGGCAAAATAATGTCTCTGCTTTTCAATCTACTATCTAGGTTGGTCATAATTTTTCTTCCAAGGTAAGCAGCTTTTAATTTCATGGCTGCAGTCACCATCTGCAGTGATTTTGGAGCCCCCCAAAATAAAGTCTGCCACTGTTTCCCCAACTATTTGCAATGAAGTGATGGGTCCACATGCTATGATCTTATTTTTCCAAATGTTGAGTTTTAAGACAACTTTTTCACTTTCTTTTTTCACTTTCGTCAACAGGCTCTATAATTCTTCTTCACTTTCTCCCATAAGGATGATGTCATCTGCATATCTGAGGTTATGGATATTTCTCCCAGAAATCTTGATTCCAGCTTTTGCTTTATGCAGTCAAGCATTTCACGTGATGTATTCTTTGTATAAGTTGAATAATCAAGGTGACAACATATAACCTTGACATACTCCTTTCCCTATTTAGAACCAGTCTGTTGTTCCATGTCCAGTTCTAACTGTTGCTTCCTGACCTGCATATAGGTTTCTCAAGAGGCAGGTCAGGTGGTCTTGTAGCCTTTCAGAATCTCTTTCAGAAGAGATTCTGAAATCTCTTTCAGAATTTTCCACAGTGATTGTGATCCACGCAGTCAAAGGCTTTGGCATAGTCAATGAAGCAGAAGTAGATGCTTTTCTGAGACTCTCTTGCTTTTATAGGTTTGAGAGAACCTCTCTTGCTTTTGTATGGCTTCCCTGGTGGCTCAGACGGTAAAGTATCTGTCTACAATGTGGGAGACCTGGATTCGAACCCTGAGTTGGGAAGATCCCCTGGAGAAGGGAATGGCAATCCACTCCATGACTATTGCCTGGAAAATCCCATGGACAGAGGAGCCTGGTAGGCTGCAGGCCATGGTGTCGCAAAGAGTTGGACATGACTGAGAGGCTGTTTATAGGTTCAGTTCAGTTCAGTCACTCAGTCGTGTCTGACTCTTTGTGACCACATGAATTGCAGCGTGCTAGGCTTCCCTGTCCATCACCAACTTCCAGAGTTCACTCAAACTCATGTCCATCAAGTCGGTGATGCCATCCAACCATCTCATCCTCTGTCGTCCCCTTCTCCTCCTGCCCCCAATTCTTCCCATCATCAGAGTCTTTTCCATGGGTTAACTCTTTGCATGTGGTGGCCAAAGTACTGGAGTTTCAGCTTTAGCATCATTCCTTCCAAAGAACACCCAGGACCGATCTCCTTTAGAATGGACTGGTTGGATCTCCTTGCAGTCCATAGGACTCTCAGGAGTCTTCTCCAACACCACAGGTCAAAAGCATCAATTATAGGTTAGGTAATCACGATTAGCTCCCTTGTGGCCACCTGGACATATTCAGACCCAGCTGGCCTTGCTAAAGCACAAGAAGATTCAAAGGTGAAAGTTGGCTTATCATGGAGAAGATGTCATTTCAGACCATAATCTAAGCCCTTATCTTTTTCTTCACTGTAGCGTGTAAAAGAAAGCCTTACATTTGGCATTTTAAGTTTCTGGTACAAATTTTTAAAAATGCTCCTTGATTCCCATTTGGCTGAAAATCCTGATGTACATATTTCTTCAGCCAGAATCCTGGTGTGGCAGAGGAAGACGTGCTTGGCCTTGAGTCCTGAACAGTAAGCACTAAGTCAACAGTGGGTGTTTTTGTTGTTGTTGGAAGCAATAACATGCTATAAGAGGTTTTGAACAGGGAGAGTTAAATGAAGGTAGCACATGGAATTCTTATCTTTTCTTAAATTTCCATGTTATATAGTTACTTTATATATGTAAAGGGGATGTTTCCAACACTCACTGAACCAAATAGTTTAGGGATGATGATACTTGTCTTTTCTTTTTTAAAGTTAAAACCTTCTGATATTATCTTGGATTAGAAATGTTTATTCATTCCATGATGCTTCTTCTCAAAGAGAAAAAGAGGAGGTTATTTTGAGAAACAAAATTAATGGCAAAGGATACCATAGAAACTGCACATAGCAACAAGGGAAATGATGACTGAACAATGCTAAAAAATATGGGAAGATGAAAACAAACATCATGCTCAAAAACACTTACACAGTGCAATTATCAGAGTAAGGTTATAAATATGAGAAACTAAAATGAACTGATTAAAAGCAAAATTAAATTTAATTCAGAGTAAATGGTATAAGTATAGGAAAAACTGCTGTCTTCCATCCCCAGTCCTATTAAGCTTTCTAGTTCCCCACAACATAGGATGAATTTCTGGTTAATTGCTTAGTGATCTAAGACATCACCAGTCACATTTTACTAGTAAAAAGTTGATCCACTCTCCCTTTTTTGCCCCATGTGGCCAAGGGCTCCCAGAGGATGACCTTGCCAAGCATTATTCACTTTACATTTCTTCTCTGCATGCAGGATGGAAAAATAAGTTGAGCTAGGGTGATTATAATCAATCAAGTTGTGTTACTATCTTCTAAATGTTAAAAAAATACTTTAGACAAAACTTAGCTCCCTGAAATTGTTTTGATTCCTTTAGATATAGACACTTCAATATCCCAATGTTTTAATTTCTGCTACTTTATGGCAATGCTTTATTCATGCATGCATAAATATTTTTCTGAGTTGGCTTTAAATCAATCTTTTTAATCCTCCAAATCTCTACATCTGATATGAAGGATTAACCAATAATGTATCTGTGTCACATCAAAATTACTTTCAAATTGTGGAAAACTAACTTGAAATTAATTCTGTACTATAGTGGATCTACTTAAGGCACACAGCAAAATTCAAAATGAAATTAAATGTATTTAAAAAATTTTTTTCTACATATGGGTTTTAAAAAGTCTAAATTTAAGATGCACTTATGTAAGTTGAGAGGCTTCCCTGTTGGCTCAGCAGTACAATTTCCACCTGCAGTGTAGGAGACACAAGAGGCACTAGTTCAGTTCCTGAGTAGGGAAGATCCCCTGGAGGAGAGCATGGCAACCCACTCCAGCATCCATGCCTGGAGAGCCCCATGGACAGAGATACCTAGTGGGCTACAGTCCATGGGGTTGCAGAGTTGAAAGCAACTGAGCACACACAGATCTGAGTTGAATGTGTAAGAGGCTATCAAATTGACAAGACAAGTTTCTCCTCTTCTACACAAAACTGGACTTCATTTCTTAGCTTCTGTTGCTGTTAGATGTGGCCATGTGACTATCTGGTTGACTATAAGTAGACTGAGGATGAAATGATGTATGTCAGAGTTCTTTCTATAAAATTCCACTACATGGGATCCACTAAGATCCTTTCTCTTTTAAGATAGCTGGAATGGAGCCAAGCCTAAGACACACTTGGAAGACTTTTGCTGATGATATTAAAGCCGTAATATGGAATAAGTGAGGATTCTTAAGGAGCTTCCCTGGTGACTCAGTGGTAAAGAATCTGTCTGCAATGCAGGAGATGCAGGTTTGATCCCAGGGTTGGGAAGATTCCCTGAAGAAGGAAAGTCAACCCACTCCCATATTCTTCCTTGAGAAATCCCATAGACAGAGGTGGCTGAGTCCATGGGGTCTCAAAATAGCTGGGCACGATTTAGAGACTAAAACAACAACAAGAATTCGTATTCATACCCCTGTTTGAAGAATCGTCCAGTTATTAGGCGCTATCATTTTGGACTTCATATTATCATAGCAATAGATATACTTCAGGTAACTACCACATTAAGTTATTGAATTTTGGAGGTTTATTTGTCATTACAGCATTACTTTAAATAATTACAGTCAGGTAAATCAGAATACATTTTAGTAAATTCCCTGCAACATTAAAGTTATCATACATCTTAAAGGAGATCAGAGACCAAAATAAACGTCATATCAATCTATGTGCTTTTTTGGAGGCCATTCTCCCAAATGTTGTTTTTATATGTCTAGTATTTGATTTGTTTATGGTTACCTTTTGTACAATGGGAAACAGGCTTAGGAAGCAGAAATAGTACCCCTCTTCAGAAAAGAAGGTGAATGGAGCTGCTGTCCAGGATAATAATGTCCCCATCTGATGTAAGAGTTGGGAGATTCTTTTGTAAGATTGATGGTGCTCTAAGCTGTTCTCAACTGGGAGACAATCCACTATGTATGCAGTATCCAAAAGGGCCCACCTCTCCATCATTCTTGGGGCCTGGAGAGCAAGGTTTTCTCTATGAGAACATGAAGCTCAAGCTGCCTGCTGCACCCTGAGTAATAAAGTCCTTTATCTCTGATTTGGGTATCTGCCACCATGTATGACACTGTGGGATAAAATCTCACAGTCTTCACCATTCTTGACAGCCCTCTCCACATGTGTCTTTAGGTAAATGTGGTGCAATGTGTCTGTGTTGATGTGTCTGTGTCTACAGAGACTATATCATGCTTCCTGCTCCTTGTTACTTAGCCAGCTGCTCCCTCCTGCTCCTCCTGTAGGCACAGTAGATATACTGAGTTTCTGTCAGTGAAGTGTGCCTGAAACAGAAGCATCAGAAACAACACTCACATGGAATTAGTAGAAGTAGAAATAAAGAGTAATAATGATGATGGCACTGATGATTATAACTTAGAAGATTATGCCAATGGCAGTCATTTAAATACACTTCATATATTAAGTCATTTGAAACTTAAAATGCCACTCTAAGCTGGTACCACTGTCATCCCCATGCACTGCTTTGTACAGCTGCCTGTAAGTAGTTACTTTGGATTTTTGTGGAACTTTGTACAATATTATGCTACAGACTGCTAACACTACTGCTAAGTCGCTTCAGTCATGTCTGACTGTGTGACCCCATAGACAGCAGCCCACCAGGCTCCTCCATCCCTGGAGTTCTCTAGGCAAGAACACTGGAGTGGGCTGCCATTTCCTTTTCCAATGCTACAGACTAGTGTAGCATTATATTAGTCCATTTGGGCTGCTATAACAAAATGTAAACTAGATAGCTTATTAACAAAAGAAATTTATTTCTCATAGTTCTGCAGGCTGAAAGTTCAAGATCTAGACACTAGCAAGATTGAGTTCTAGAGAGTGCCCTCTTCCTGATTTATAGCTGGTGCATTTTCTCTGTGGTTCTCACATGGTAGTAGGGGGAAAGATCTCTGTGGAGCCTATTTAATAAGAGGCTAACATCATTCACGATGGCAGAACCTCCCAAAGTCCCACCTCTTAAATTAGGTTAGGATTCAACATATGAGGGGGTACATTTAGACCAAAGCAGGTAGTCTAGATACCTTGGAAACCAGATGTTGCCACAGGCTAAGCATTCAAATGGCATGATGTACTACAGCTGTTAACCAACCTCAGAACTTATTTGTCAACCCAGATGAAGAAAGGAATAAGAAAAGGAAATCTGCATTGATTTTGCCTTTAAACTTTGTAGTTGCCTGAAGTGGCTGTGAAATTACATAATCAAAAGTAAAAAAGAAACTTCTAAAATTTAAATTTTTGTTTTTGTCATTTTCTTTTTTTAAAATGTGATCGAATGATAGATTCTGAGCACAGTTATCATAATTTGTAATGATTATTACTGGAATTAGAGTAGAATAGCAACTTCCTTAGGCTTCTTAAATACCAGATCTACTAAACACAGATTGATCAAGAGCATAGATTAAACAGTAAAGAAGAAAGCCTGCTTTCTATGTGATTCAGCATAGGGAAGATGAGATGCAATTGCTTTAATCAATTTGCTAAGTCTTCTCTATGTTTTATTTAGAAGATATAGAAATGGAGTATCATGGGATACTGTTTTACTCAAGTGTGACTTTCATAGATCAGTAAACTCCAGAAGACATAGAGCTTAGTTTTCTCCTTCTGTATTTAGTAATCTTTAGCTCATGTCCTGGGATCTCCACAAAATGAAAGGCACACATATTTCCACTAAGATTGTTTTCTCTCTTTCAATAACCAAAAGGTGATTGATCATGCAATGATGATTTCGATCAGAAGGGCTCTGGGACTCTCCCATAAGCACTGTACTCCATATCTGTGTCTTTTACAATAAAATATAGAGAAGACTTACATTGATTAAAACTATTGCCATCCTAGTCTTATCTATCAATATGTTGAGCCGTTCAGAAAATAGGCACTCTTCTTTTCTGATTGATCCTTCTGGCTCCTCTGTCCCTTCCAGATCTGTCATTCAAGAAGCTTACAGTAAGTTTATTCTTACTCTAATTCTTTTCATAACAATGGGAAGTCAAATTATTGAGGATATAATTTCCTACTGCTTTTCAGCCAAATTATTCATCTTGATTTATAAAATTTCTTATTAATTACATTTCCAATTATTGAGTTCACATAATACAGTTTTCAAAAACATAGTTTAATCCACTATTTTGCATTAAATTGAAAACTTCTAATTTCCATTTAATGTAAACTAATCATGATACACTGAGATCTACTAGAATTGCTATAGGAATGTTAATGATACAATATAAAAATATACTTGGACTTTCTAAGGGATAAAGGAGAGGATGTTCTCCTTTGCAGTAAATTGTTTTATTAAAAAATGCACAACATTTAAGAATAGTGTTCAAGCTTTGACACAGTCAAAGATAATCACAAAATTACTGGCAGTACTACCTTTTGAAAGTAAATAAGCTCTCTCATGCAAATTACATTATGAGCACTTGAGAATTTTACACAGATGATGTGCTACCACTGAAAAAGATAGGGAACTCAACAGGCATAAATCATCTGTTGCTGAGAAAGCGTGTGTATGTGCGCAAGTGTGTACGTGTGAGCATGAGTGTTTAGTATGTATCTGTTTTCACCTTTATTAAAATAGTTCAGCACAGAGATTTTTGTAGAATACTAACTGTTCTATTCCAGGAGACACTGGATAGAAGAAAGAAGGATCCAGCAGGTGAAGCTTTACCCAGTCCTTTTAATGAGAACAATGTAGACTTACCTAGATTAAAGGAAAAAAAATTTTTTTGAAAAACTGTGTTTTGAGAAACAGATCCTGGAGCCCCTACATGGACCTACATAAATGTAGTCAACTGATCTTGTTCAAAAAAAGCTAAAGAACCACAATAGGGTGAAGATGGTCTTTTCAACATATACCAGTGGGAAAATAGGACATCAGCATGCAGGAAAAAGAAAATCTAGACAGATCTTACACTGCTGCTGTTGCTGTTAAGTCACTAAGTCATGTCTGACTCCTTGCAACCCCATGCCTGTAGCCCGCCAGGCTCCGCTATCCATGGGAGATTCTAGACAAGAACACTAGAGTGGGTTGACATTTCCTCCTCCAGGGGATCTTCCCGACCCAGGGTTCAAACCCATGTCTACTGCATCTCCTGCTTGGCAGGAGAATTCTCTATCATTGAACCACCTGAGAAGCCCACACAGACCTTACACTCCTCACAAAAGTTAACCCTGAAAGGATCAACAATGTAGAGGTAAAACGCAAAACGACAAAATTCCTAGAAGAAAACAAAGGAGAAACTCAGGTGACTTTGACGTTTTTATGCTATTATGGCAGATACATTATCACTTAAATTCGGTCAGTCAGTCGTCTACATTCTTGGCAACCACATGGACTGCAGCATGCCAGGCCTCCCTGCCTATCAAAAATTCCCCAGGATTACTCAAACTCATGTCCATAGAGTCGGTAATGCCATCCAACCATCTCATCCTCTGTCGTTCACTTCTCCCACCTTCAGTTTTCTCCAGCATCAGGGTCTTTCCAGTGAGTCAGTTCTTCACATTAGGTGGCCAATATTTGGAGTCTGAGCATCAGCATCAGTCCTTCCAATGAATATTCAGGACTGATTTCCTTTAGAATGGACTGATTAGATCTCCTTGCAGTCCAAGGGACTCTCAAGAATCCTCTCCAACATCACAGTTCAAAAGCATCAATTCTTCACTGCTTGGCTTTTTTTATAGCCCAACTCTCATATCCATATTTGACTATTGGAAAAACCATAGCTTTCACTAGATGGACCTATGCTGGCAAAGTAATGTCTCTGCTTTTTAATATGCTATCTACATTTTTCTAGACTTTTCATAACTTTTCTTCTAAGGAGCAAGTGCCTTTTAATTTCATGGCTGCAGTTATCATCTTCAAAGATTTTGGAGCCCCCCAAAATGAAGTCTGTCACTGTTTCCATTGTTTCCCCATATATTTCCCATGAAGTGATGGGACCGGATGCCATGATCTTCGTTTTCTGAATGTTGAGCTTTAAGCCAACTTTTTCACTCTCCTCTTTCACTTTCATCAAGAGGCTTTTTAGTTTCTTTTCACTTTCTGCCATAAGGGTGGTGACATCAGCATATCTGAGGTTATTGATATTTCTTCCAGGATTCTTGATTCCACTGTACTTTAACCAGTCCATTGTTTCTCTTGATGTACTGTGCATATAAATAAAATAAGCAGGGTAACAATACACAGCCTAGAAGAACTCTTTCAGATTTGGAACCCGTCTGTTTTTCCATGTCAGGTCTAGCTGTTGCTTCTTGAATTACATACAAATTTCTTAAGAGGCAGGTCAGGTTGTCTGGTATTCCCATCTCTCTAAGAACTTTAAAGACAATGTACTGTGCATATAAATAAAATAAGCAGGGTAACAATACACAGCCTAGAAGAACTCTTTCAGATTTGGAACCCGTCTGTTTTTCCATGTCAGGTCTAGCTGTTGCTTCTTGAATTACATACAAATTTCTTAAGAGGCAGGTCAGGTTGTCTGGTATTCCCATCTCTCTAAGAACTTTAAAGACTTTGTTGTGGTCCACATAGTCAAAAGCTTTGTCATGTCAATAAAGCAGCAGTGTTATTCTGGAATTCTCTTGCTTTTGCTATGGTGCAACAGATGTTGGCAACTTTATCTCTGGCTCCTCTGCCTTTCCTAAATCCAGCAGGAACATCTGGAAGTTCACGGTTCACATATTGTTGAAGTCCAGCTTGGAGAATTTTGAGCATTACTTTACTAGTGTGTGAGATGAGTGCAATTGTATGGTA
>SJYC01129046.1:0-19304 GCA_006408675.1 Madoqua kirkii | reverse complement strand
GTATGGTGTAAAATTTGGACCATAACAAAAGCTAAGCACCAAAGAATGGACGCCTTTGAACTATGGTGTTGGAGAAGACTCTTGAGAGTCCCTTGGGCAGCAAGCAGATCAAAGCAGTCAATCCTAAAGGAAATTGACCTTGAATATTCATTGAAAGGACTGATGCTGAAGCTGAAGCTCCAAGACTTTGGCCACCTGATGCCAACAGCTGACTCACTGGAAAAGACCCTGAGGTTGGAAAAGATTGAGGACAACAGGAGAAGAGGGCAACAGAGGATGAGATGGTTGGATGGCATCACTGATTCAATGGACAGGAGTTTGAGCAAGCTCCAGGAGATGCTGAAGGACAGGGAAGCCTGGCATGCTGCAATCCATGAGGCTGCAAAGAGTCAGGCACGACTTAGCAACTGAACAACCACTTTTGAAGTCACTTCTGCTTGCAAAGTAAATTATATGCTGCATGCCACTTTTCTGTTCTATTAAAAAAAAACAAGAAGGGAAGTTCTCAGATACACTGGACACCGAATCAGAGGATTCTGGTCTTGCTGTTGGAGCAGGGAAACGATATGCACAACGCAGAAAAGGGAGGAGTGAGTCAAGGGTGAGGGACTCCAGAGGCCAAGGCTCCTCAGCCTTCTGTACTAGAGATGGTGGGCAAGAGCCTCAGTAGCCACTTGCAAAGCCCCAGCGGAAGAAGCAGGGGCAGGAAGAGAAGTTTGTTCACAGGATTCCAACCAGGAAGCCAGTGCACAGCCCCAGTGTAGACATAAGCTCTGCCTGGGCATGAAATAGTTCTTGCTCTGTATGGCCGTGAAACAGCCATCAACTGTTATTTCATATGGAGCTGCAAGGCTGAACCCTGCTGAACCTTGGATACAACTGATCCCAACACAAATGTGACAATGCATGTATACAAGGGAAGTCACCAGAAGCCATTTGTTTGAAGCAAAGATAAGCATCAGACTGGATATATCAACCTTACATCACCACCATGTGTGAACACGCTAACAGAAGATGTTCCTAGGGGATCCTAGTGAAGCAACGTCGCTGCAAGCAGTGGGATTCCTATATTCACACCAAACAAACGGCTTACGGTGACTTCCGCTGTACACATTCAGGGTCACACTTGTGTTGGGATCTTCAGTATGCAAGGTTAAGTAGGGGTCAGCTAGGGATCCCCTGGTGGCTCAGTCGGTAAAGAATCCGCCTGCAATGCAGGAGACCCTGGTTCAGTTCCTGTGTCGGGAAGATCTGCTGGAGAAGGGATAAGGCTACCCACTCGGGTCTTCTTGGGCTTCCCTGCTGGCTCAGCTGGTAAAGAATCTGCCTGCAACGCAAGACCTTGGTTCGATTCCTGGGCTGGGAAGAGCCCCTGGAGAAGGGAAAGGCTACTCACTCCAGTGTTCTGGCCTGGAGAATTCCAGAGCTGGACACGACCTAGTGACTTTCCCTTTCCGGGCCTTCCCTGTTGGCTAAGACTCCACCCTTGCAATGCCGAGAACCAGGGTTTGATGCCCAATCAGGGAACTAGATCACTCATGTCACACCCAAGACCCAGCACAGACGAATAAAGAAAAAAAAAAGAAACGTGAAGAAAAGAAGACGCGTCTGTTCTGTGCTCTTGCAGAATGCGTATCTCTTAACACCATGTGGTCCAAACAACACGTGTGCACAGCAGGTGCTTGGCACCAACCTGCCCACATGTGTCGTCTCATCCAGCCCTTCCTTCCCATCAGCAAGGGAAGGGGATCCCCAGCGCCTCCCGGGATCCAGGAGCGTCTCAGGTGCTGCTTTTTTAGGTACTGTGCACCCCAACTTCTCTCTCATTAATGAGTCGAGTCAAAAGTCACAATAAGTCTTTCCCCCAAAGATCGACTCTCGTGTCTGCGCTGAATGCAATAAAAACAACCTGGGAGGCTGTGATTTTACAAAAAGCAAGTACCTGGCTCAGTGATATGATGTTTATTTCCATAAATATTTTTAAAGTGATGGGGAAACTCAGCTTTACCCTGAGTCATTTAAACCATCTTCAAGTCAAGATCTCACTTAATAACTCCCTCTGATCATTTCGTTGTTCAGTTGCTCAGCTGTATCTGACCGTTTTGTGACCCTATGGACTGCAGCACGCCAGGCTTCCCTGTTCTTCACTGTTTCCTGGAGCTGGCTCAAATTCATGTCCATTGAGTTGGTGATGCCATCCAACCATCTCATCCTCTGTCACCGCCTTCTCCTCCTGCCTTCAATCTTTCTGAGCATCAGGGTCTCTTCCAATGAGTCAGTTCTTTGCATCAGGTGGCCAGAATATTGGAGCTTCACCTTCAGCATCAGTCCTTCCAGTGAATCTTCAGGAATATTCAGGATGTGCCCGTCACTGCATGTATTAACAGTCCCGGCCGCCTGGGTACCACTGCGGGAGGAGGGGCAAGCTGGGGGTAGAACCAGAAAGTAAATAGGTATTTGTTGAAAACAAGAAATCACGAGCTTGAAGTTAAATCGAGGGAACGGAAGGACACACGTTCCCTCACTGTGACAGAAATGAACAGCCCTCGCCATCATCATACAATAACACGCCAGATCAAAATTTTCTTACAACGAAATTCCCCTTCACGAGCAGCCTGTTGCATTTTTCAGGAAAGAAATAGACAAAACAGCATTAAGATACATTTCCCTTCATTTCCCACACAAGTATAATAAAACCTTCAAAAATAGTTTGAAATACCACTGCTATAAAAGGTGATAATAGGAACGACGGGGGAAAAAACTCTACATTCTCCAAATTTTCCTAAACTTTTATTAGCACTTGGGGAAGCAAAAGTGAAAAACGGAGGATATCAATTTCTCCATTGCACAGTTATCTATTTAATCTGAGTAAACTCATTCTGCGCCTTCCTGGTGGCTCACATGATAAAGCGTCTGCCTGCAGTGCGGGAGATCCAGGTTCAATCCCCAGGTCGGGAAGATCCCGTGGAGGAGGAAATGGCAACCTACTCCAGTATTCTTGCCTGGAAAATTCCATGGACAGAGGAGCCTGGCAGGCTACAGTCCATGGGGTTGCAAAGAGTTGGACATGACTGAGCAACTTCTCTTTCTTTCTAAACTTGTTTTACCACACTGGATATAGATATGATAGAGTGTAGAGTGACACATACACGGTTTAAACCACAGAACAAATTAGTCGGACATGACTGAGCGACTGAACTGAGTACAAATTTTAGCTAAATGGCAAGATGTACGAGGATTTTTTTCATTTTTTTTGCTTATCTCTATAAATCTCTTTATTTTTCTTTAAAAAATTTGGATTTGATGTAGGCCATTTTTAAAGTCTTTATTGAATGTGTTACAACTTTGCTTCTGTTGTTTACGTTTTCTTTTGGCCTCGAGGTATGTACGGTCATAGCTCCCCAACCAGGGATCGAACCCACACCATCTGCAATGGAAGGCAAAGTCTGAACCACTGGACTGCCAAGGAAGTCTTTCTATAAATCTTTCAGATAAGCAATGCTGCATTATAGGAATCCTTTGTTCTGAAAATTCAGCCTAGGATGTTATGATCATGCAGAAGACAAGAAAGGAATATTTCAGGGATCTACCCTAAGAATCGCTGAGACTTTTCACAGCGCTTTGTCTTCAAGAATTCAAATGCCTGGCATTAAGGTAATGGTTACTGAAAATCCCAGCAAACACGAAGCTGCTATGGAATGAAAATTTTTGTTCCGTGACTGAAGGTAAACTGCCCAGGTTTAAAAAAGATGAATGAAACCAAAGAAAGTCACTGAAAACTGTTTCTAGAGTGTGTAGACACACACACACACACACACACACACACACACACACACATTCAGGTGAACTGCTATGGATACACATAGCTGGCAGTTTAGAAGGGTATACTGTGAACTGTTCATACCATCAAGTTATGGCAGATATATTAGGCGACCAGGTAGAACTTGACTGGGAAAATTTAGAGTTTCACCCCCAAGTCCAAAGACTGAAATTAATCTGTACACATATCTTCATTATAATGACACAAAAGCCTGATTTAACTTAACTCTTGCTATCAAATGATCAAATCCATCACTGTTTCTCAACATTATATTTTAAAAATAAGTTCGATAACTCTCTTTGAATCTTTTTAAACGGTTGGATTTAAATATCATGCTATTTTAGGACCCTGAGCCGATAGAATCTTAACATAAATTTATGGAAAAAGAGAGGGAGAGTAGAGAAAGATAAGAAAATGAAAAATATGTCCACTGAACTATGCATAACAAATATTATACTAAAGGAACTTGAAAATTCGGGGATAGCTAGAATTGTAGTCGCAGAGTCAGACACGACTGTATAGTACAACACACACACACACATTGGATACACACACACATATATGTATGTGTAACCATGTCATAGAAACATCTATAAATATAATTTGCTCAGTCGCTCAGTCGTGTCTGACTCTTTGTGATCCCACAGACTGTAGCCCACCAGGTTCTTCCATCCATGGGATTCTCCAGGCAAGAATACTGGAGTGGGTTGCCGGTCCCTTCTCCAGGGGATCTTCCCGACCCAGGGATTGAACTCAGGCCTCCCGCATTGCAGGCAGATTACTTCACAAACTAAGCCACCACGGAAGCCCCATTACTTGACTAATCACGGTCATTTCTTCTTTTCCTAACCGTTAATGGTTTTGTTTTACCTTCTTTTCAAGTCCAAATCTTCTCTGTGTCCCTGTGTTACATGCTACGAGCCTGAAATTGCATGAGAAATACTCACATTTATGATATTCAGATATTACACTGATCTGTCAGAACTCAGTGACATCAGAAAATGTGTCTGCTAATTTGAACATTCTCCTTCTCTGGGATATTTTAATAGTGTAACAAAAAAATCCTAATTCCCACACATAATAGGTATACTGTCTTTTAAACAACTTCCATCTTCCTGAAGTCAATACACAGACTACAAGGAGATCCAACCAGTCCATCCTAACAGAAACCAACCCTGGATATTCACTGGAAGGGCTGATGCTGAAGCTGAAACTCCAGTCCTTTGGCCACCTGATGCAAAGAACCAACTCATTGAAAAAGACCTTGATGCTGGGAAAGACTGAAGGCGGGAGGTGAAGGGGACGACAGAGGATGAGATGGTTGGATGGCATCACCAACTCGACGGACATGACTTTGAGCAAGCATCCATCTTCCTACAGTCGGTGCACGGAACAATAATCTCTGCTTAGCAGAGACTTGAGTATGCAGTTTCATGTAAAACAAAGCATGCATTCAACTCCATCATGACCTTGCTCCTGTCTAAACGATCCCTGTCTACTGTGATAGACTGGGCACTCCTGGTTTCTTACACAGTTAGCACGTCTCAAAACACACACACCCGGGGGTCCAAAATGCCAGGGCTGTCTGCATCTAAAACAGAGGTGTAAATAACCTGTCATTTCAACACACCTTTGCCAAGGAACATGATTAACTAACGAGGATTTGTGAAGATAGGAAACATCTAATCAGACTTTCATGACGTTGTTGGAGAACATAAATAGAGTTTCTTCACATTTACTGAGTCTAATATTCTGTAGTCAGTTTGTCAGAAGAAATAATTAGCCACCAAAAAGCCAAAAAACAGAAAAAACAACCAAAACCCACCCCAATGTGAACTAAGAAGCAACACTTTCATATTCTAATGAAAGACTAATTCCAACCTATTACATGCTTTTCACTATTGAAAAATAAGGCAGTTTTTAAAATGTGTGCTTTTTAAATGTCCAAATTCATTACTTGTCTAACTGTAATCAACATTATAAATGTATCAATCAAAATGTTATATATTACAAAAACTAAATTGGCAAAATACCTATGTTAAAGAGGCAGCCAATTATTTTTAAAATAATCTTTGTTCTCTATTAAAACCTCTGAAAACCTCTGAATGAAATACGTTTATTTGCAGCCACCTAATTTGATTTGCCAGATTTCTTTAGGTCTTCCTAAACACTTGTACTATCAATTTTTGTATGTTATAATCATTCTCTACCCAGTCATTCATTTTTTAGAAACATTTACCTGAGATTCCATCTGCTTCTTATAATGACTTATTATTACTTGCCCCAGGATTCCCGCCCGGAGAAACCCATGGACAGAGGAGCCTGGCATGCTGCAGTCCACGGGGTCTCAAGAGTCGGACTTAGCGACTAAACTTCTGCTACTATTGAGAGGTGGGAAGGGGCTGGTGGTTCTGAGTACGTAACTGTGAGCAACCCCAGCGATAAAGCTGTCCTGTTTAGCAGCTTGTATGCCTGGTGAGTGTGAGAAACCACGTCGGACAGATTCAAGCTGGGCCTCAGTGGACAAGAGTGCTGATCCTTTTCTTCGGGAGTTTGTCCCCAAGAATGCCGATTCATCCCGACTCTCGCTGCTGTTCATTTGTGCGTCTTCCCACCTAGATGAATCCATTTTCATGGACAAAGTCTGCAGACTAGCTTGCAGGCATGTGTACTAAGCTGCCTCAGTTGTGTCTGACTCTCTGTGACCCCATGGACTGTAGCCCACCAGGCTCCTCTGTTTGTGGGATTCTCCAGGCAAGCATCCTGGAGTAGGCTGCCATTTCCTCCTCCAGGGGATCTTCTTGGCCCAAGAATAGAACCCAAGTCTCTTATGTCTCCTGTATTGGCAGGCAGGCTCTCTGCTACTAGCAGCTCCTTGGAAGGCCAGATTAGCTTACGCACACCCAATGGAGACTGTACATTAGCTTATGCATATCCAGTGAAGACGACGGACTAGCTTTTCCGGACCTAAGAGAGGCCACAGGCTAGCTTACTCACACACAGCACAGTGCATAGAGCAGCTCGCCTGCTCAATCGTTTCAGTTGTGTCCGACTCTTTGAGACCCCACGGACTGTAGCCCGCCAGGCTCCTCTGTCCATGGGATTCTCCAGGCAAGGATACTGGAGTGGGTTGCCTTTCCCTCTTCCAGGGACTCTTCCCGATCCAGGGATCGAACATGCATCTCCTGCATTGGCAGGCAGATTTTTTACCACTAAGTCACCTGGAAAACCCTTCCTTCAGAGAAGGGGTTCCTAACCAAGGGGACCCAATGAGTGTTGATTTGAGGAAGAGCTGATGCAGTAATAATAGCAATAAAGTACACAATAAATATATACAATAAAGTATAATATGCTGGAATCACCCTGAAACCATCCTCACCCTGGTCTGTGGAAAAACTGTCATTTTCTAAACTGGCCCCTGGTACCAAAAGGTTTGGGGACCAATACTTCAGGGTCAGTCCAGCAGAGAAGCAAAGACAGCTACTGAAGCAACTAGGGGGCAGGGAAGTGGCCAAATTTCCTTTCCAGTCACGTACTGCACCTTGCAATTAGCATACTGTTAAAATAAGTCCTTTCAGTTCAGTTCAGTCGACTCCTTGTGACCCCATGGACTGCAGCACGCCAGGCCTCCCTGTCCATTGCCAACTCCTAGAGTTTGCTCAAACTCATGTCCACTGAGTCGGTGATGCCATCCAGCCATCTCATCCTCTGTCGTCCCCTTCTCCTCCTGCCCCCAATCTTTCCCACATCAGGGACTTTTCCAATGAGTCGGTTCTAGTGACACACTAAACTACAGTGGGAGAAATTCCATGAGGCCATTCATAACTGTGGTGTTTTGCATGTATAATTTGCTAGCTGTATAGCATATCAGCCATCTACCTGGTTGAAGTCTACACAAGTAAAATTTACTGAATGGACACAGATTAGGAAGTACCATAACCATTGTTTGTTGACAGACACAGAAAGACTCAAGTAAGGGCTTAATTAACATATGCTAAAGGGACTTCCCTGGTGGTTAAGAAATCACCTTCCAATGCAGGAGATGCAAATTCAGTCCCTGGTTGTGAAAATAAAAATCCCACATGCCTCAAGGAAACTAAGCCCAGGCATGGCAACTAAGCACTCTAATAAATATTTTAAATGCATTTATATTTATATTGGGCTTCCCTGGTGGCTCAGAGGTTAAAGCACCTGCCTGCAAGGCAGGGGGCCTGGGTTCAATCCCTGGATCAGGAAGGTCCCCTGGAGAAGAAAATGGCCACCCACTCCAGTATTCTTGCCTGGAGGATCCCATGGATGGAGGAGCCTGGTAGGCTACAGTCCACAGGGTCGCAAAGAGTCAGACACGACTGAGTGACTTCACTTTCATATATACAAAAATGTGTTAGTTGCTCAGTCATGTTTGAGTCTTTGCAACCTCTGTCCATGGAATTATCCAGGCAAGAATACCAGACTGGGTAACCATTTCCTTTTCCTGGGGATCTTCCTGACCCAAAGATGGAACCCAGGTCACCTGCACTGGGGGTGGAATCTTTACTGTCTGAGCTACCAGGGAAGCCCATATCTATAGATAGTTAGACAGATAGATAGTTGATAGATGTATGTATGTATGTATATGTATGGCTAAAGAAAAGCTAATCGCTAGAAAAAGAAATATGATTTTGAGTTCTCTGGATGTTCTCTCTGAAGGCTGGTGATTTGGGACCTCCCTTCGGCACTTTTATTATCTGTTTGTAAATCTGAGTTAATACAATGATCGGAGAAGGAATTCCTGTGTCATCTGGCAGAAGACCAGTCATGCCTCTCTGCTCTGTTAAGACTTAGAATCTGCCAGGCACTGATTCGTCACCCTGTGAAATTCTGCTGCATCTCTGGAAATTAACTCTGCAGAGAATCAAACGGGAAATTCGTGGCCTTGGCCCACGCGTCCAAAGAGCCTCTTCAGTTGTTTCATTGACTCTCCAGGACGCAGGGCTGGGGAAGATGGACAGGCATCCCTGGGCTTACATGCCTTCACTGTTTAGTGAGCGAAGGCGTTCACCAGCAATTTTCCCATACGCATTGCCCCTCAGCGTTCCAGGCTGTGCGTTCGGGAAACACACGTGCACGTTCAGAGGGGGCTAGCTGGGAGCCTGGGTGCTGATCCATCCCTGGAGGCCTAGGCATGCATGGTGGCATGCAAGTTACATCCCTCAGGGCCAGATGCTGCCGACTGTAGACCTCTGCAATTCAGGACATCTGCTTCCATCAAGATCTCCTGAGTTGGGGGATAGAGGGAGACTTCTGTCGTGGTCCAGGGGTTGGGAGTCTGGCAACATGGGGGACCATGGGTCCATTCGTGGTCCGGGAAGATCTCACATGCCACGGGGCGGCTGAGGCCATGCTTGACAACTACCGTGTCATGCTTCACAACAAGAGACAACACCACAGTGAGAAGGCCACACGCTGCAACCAGACAAACCCCGTGTGCAGCTGTGAAGAGCCAGCACACTCAAAAATATCTTTAAATTAGAAAAAAAAAATCAACTGAGTTGGTGGTTCAGGGGTTAAGACTCCAAGCTCCCAATGCAGGGCCCTGGGATGCGATCCCTGGTCAGGGAACTATATCCCACACACCGCAACGAAGAGTTCACAATCCACAACTAAAAGCAAGCACCCTGAAGTGCGGTGCTGGAGAAGACTCCTGAGAGGCCCTTGGACAGCAAGGAGATCCAACCAGTCCATCCTAAAGGAGATCAGTTCTGAATATTCATTGCAAGGACTGATGCTGAAGCTGAAGCCCCAGTCCTTTGGCCACCTGATGCGAAGAACTGACTCCTTGGGAAAGGCCTTGATGCTGGGAAAAATCGAAGGCAAGAGGAGAAGGGGACGACAGAGGATGAGATGGTGGGATGGCATCACCGACTCAATGGACATGAGTTTGAGGAAGCTCTGGGAGATAGTGAAAGACAAGGAAGCCTTGCAAGCTGTAGTCCTTGGGGTTGCAGAGTTGGACACGACTGAGCGACTGAACAATTAGCCATGAACTCACTTGCGGATGCAAACATCTCAAACACCGCTCTCACAGTTCATCCTGAAATTATGCTGAAATTTGAAATGGGGCCACTTGCTTCAAAACCAGGCCTCTGTATCTGAAGTGATTTCACACTTTTGAAAGGTAATGGAGAGTAGGCTGGCTCCCTGGAGAAATCATCGCCTCCGAGTTCTGTAGCTGGATATATAAGTGTACCCCAAGGAATCTAGAATTCAATGAACAGGAACTGAGGCAAATGCTGGGGGACAGGGGAGAACAGGGAGGCCAGGCACGCTACAGTCCAAGGGGTGGTAAAGAGTCAGACATGACTTGGCGACTGAACAGCAACAACAAATAGCAAAAACCAGAAAAGATCCATGGAGTCGGTCTTAAAACATAAAGGTCAACTGGCCCGTTGAGTTTTCCAACAGCTTTCTTAGTGAGGCTCGCTCTGTTCAGTTCAGTGGCTCAGTCATGCCCAACTCCCTGTGACCCCATGGACTGCAGCACGCCAGGCTTCCCTGTCCATCACCACCTCCCAGAGTTTACTCAAACTCATGCCCATTGAATCGGTGATGCCATCCAACCATCTCACCCTCTGTCATCCCCTTCTCCTCCTGCCTTCAGTCTTTCCCAGCAACAGAGTCTTTTCAAATGAGTCTGCTCTTTACATCAGGTGGACAAAGTATTGGAGTTTCAGCTTCAACATCAGTCCTTCCAATGAACACGCAGGACTGATTTCCTTGAGGATGGACTGGTTGGATCTCCTTGCAGTCCAAGAGACCCTCAAGAGTCTTCTCCAGCACCACAGTTCAAAAGCATCAACTCTTTGGCGCTCAGCTTTTTTATAGTCCAACTCTTAAATCCATACATGACCACTGGGAGACGGACCTTTGTTGGCAAAGTAATGTCTCTGCTTTTGCATATGCTGTCTAGGTTGGTCATAACTTCCTTCCAAGGAGCAAGAGTCTTTTAATTTCACGGCTGCAATCCACAGTGATCTGCTCTGTGTCCCACTTCCTTTTGGATAGGTAACCTTGGAGGACTCTGGGCAGAACTGTGAGGCTCCCAGAACCTGACTCCCGTGCCCAATTAGGATGGCTAATAGGGAATCGATAGATTTCTACCACTAAGATCCATGAGTTAGACACAAAGGAAGAATTCTAGAGTCATTTCCAAACACCCTAAGAAAGAAAAAGAGATGAGCCAGACTGCCCAGAAACTCAAAACCAAAGCCCATTTCAGTCCTGATCTGTTTCTAAAAGAAAGAACAACGTAAGTGCTTTCTTTTGTTGCTCAAAATATCGTGTTGGTTCTATTTCATCAGCATTTTTCCAACCCACTAATGCAGGGCTGTTTCATACCGTCTTGCTTATGTCAGACACCTGCATACATTCTCCCCTCGCCTTTTAGCAGAACAAAGATTCAGAAATGCTGAGGTCTATTAGAGCGATGTTAAGGGTGCAGGTGCTGACCCTGATACTCGGCTGAAATGTTTTCTTTGGAATCTGAGATCCACTGTTCAGCATTCTCTGTCAGAGACAATGAAATAACACCTACTTTGTTGGCAAAAGAAAAAAAAAGTGTCGCTTTTTTGTGAAATAATTTCCAATTATTGGTGGTTTTCCTTTAAATGTGAAGGAGAAGCAAGACTGGGAGACCATATACTACAACATGGAAGCTCTGGAAAAAAAAAAACAACAAAAAACAGATTTCTGTTTTTTAAAAAATCTTTTCTTCTTTTCACTTCTCTATATTTCCTGCATTTCTCCTAACGGATAAACTGCTTTTTACTGTCATGATCATTTACCATGTATCTAAGGTGGTCATGCCAGTTCCTAGAGTTTTTAAAAGTGAAAGTGTTAGTTACTCAGTCATGTCTGACTCTTGGCAACCCTTCTCCAGGCAAGAAGCTGGAGTGGGTGCCATGCCCTCCTTCAGAGGATCTTGCCAACCCAGAGATCAAACCTGAACCTCCCACCTTGCAGGCAGATTCTTTGCCAGCTGAGTCGCCAGGGAAGCCCTTGTGTGGCTCCAGAAGTCGTCAGTGATTTCGGAGCACCAGCAAGCGTCCGATCGAATTCGTGTGATCGAGAACCTGCCCGAGCAAGGCTCTGCACCGGTCTCTTTACTCCAGAAGTGTCCCCATTTGGTTTCCAAGGAGACACCCCAATACCGGCCATGCTTCTCATGCCTTGAGCCTCGGACCCTCCGGGTGAATTTTTTTCACTTTTTAAAAAAACTGGGACCCATTTTCAAAGAGAAGCGCCCTCTACATCATAGACACTGTGACTCATGACTTTTCTGCACAGCTCATCAGAATGCGACACTAATTTTGTTCCCAATAAACTGCTGCTCCCAGATTTTCAGGCGTATATGAGCAGCAAGCCGTCTTAATAATAATAACTGTAATTTATTGGGTAGTTAAATATATGCCAGGTGCTCTGCAAAGCATCCTGAATATACCACTGGATTTAATTCTTGAAGCAACCTTCTTATGGAAGTAATATTAATAGCCTCGTTTTTTTCATGAGAAAGCTGATGCTTAGAGAATTTGAGAATCGTATCTACCTTCCCCAAACCAATAAGCGATCGTGCCTGGAATTAAGCACGGGGCTCCTTTGCTGCGGAGCGAGGCAAGCCATGCTGCCATGTGATTCGACAGCCGTGTCCACTTTATTGCTTTATCCTTCAGGCAAGAATGCAAACCCCGGTTTCCCTGCAGTTTTGATTATGCAGGCAATTTCTTGGTGTTCTTAAGGGCATTTGATGATATCTTGAAGACTTTCCCTTTTTTTTTTTTAGAATTTTTAATTTTTCAGATGTGGGCCATTGTTTTAAAAGCCTTTATTGCATTTGTTATAATATTGCTTCTGTTTTATGTTTTGCTCTTTTGACCACGAGGCATGTGAGATCTCCCCAACGACAGAATAAGCCTGCCCGCCCTATAGTGGAACCAGTGAACCAGGGAAGTTGCTCAGTCGTGTCCCACTCTTTGCGACCCCATGGGCTGTATAGCCTACCAGGCTCCTCCATCCGTGGAATTTTCCAGGCAAGAATGCTGGAATGGGCTGTTTCCTTCTCCAGGAGATCTTCCTCACCTAAGGATAGAACCCGGGTGTCCCGCAATGCGGGTGGATTCTCTACTAGCTGAGCCACCTGTAATGGATGTGGTGTCTTAAAAAACCAGGGAAGTCCTCCTCCTTTATGAGTCGATTTCATCCACAAGGCTCCAGGATGAAGCAGTAACAACACGCCTCAGAAGTGATAACCTTTCAACCCACCTTTCATCTCGGTGACATAGCGGTTAACCTCACAATGGTATGACGAAATGATAAAACTTGGCCCTTTTGCTATTAACATAATTGCTATAATTATTAACATGTTATGTTAATAAATGAGGGACCGAGGGTGTTATACTAACGTATAATTACTTAAATTTATGAAGTTAACCTAAAATGGACTGATCACATGCGCACACACACAGTAAATTAACACCAACATACTCTATTCTAAGTGGGCGGACTTCAAAGTCTTGCCAATCAAACAAGGGCATGCTGGAAAAAAGATCAGTTATTACCACTGCCGTAAAGTCACATAACAAATATCCTTAAGCTAAATGGCTTCAAAGAAAGTATGCTGGAAACCTCCATGGCGGCCCAGAGGCGAAGATGTTCCCTTCCAATGCAGGGGATGTAGGTTCGATTCCTGGTCAGGGAGGTAAGATCCTCTATGCCTTGTGGCCCAAAAACCAAAATCACAAAACGGAAGCAACGTTGTAGCAAATTCAGTGCAGACTTTGAAAATGGTCTACGTCAAATGCATAAACGGATGCAGAAATGAACTGCAGTGATTTAGCTCAGGAGGCAGAGGGGTGGACATTTCAACTGTGTTCAACTGGGCGGCTCTTTGCTGTCTGCTGAGTTCACTTATAGGGTCTGCATTGCTGTGATGTGACTCAATGAACATCACCATAGATGTCTTATTTCCAACAAGCTGGCTCAGGCACACACTCGCTGGCATCAGTGGGAACAAACAAAAAACAGTGAGTTCTTTCAAAACCTCTACATGCGTGCTAAGCTCCTTCAGTCATATCCGGCTCTTTGTGACCCCATAGCTAGCCAGGCTCCTCTGTCTTTGGGACTTCTCCAGGCAAGCATACCGGAGTGGGCTGCCATGCCCTCCTCCAGGGATCTGCCCGACCCAGGAATCAAACCTGCAATCGCCTGTGTCTTCCGCATTGGCAGGTGGGTTCTTTACCACCAGTGCCACCTGGGAAGCCCCTTCAAACTGTCTACTTGTGTTACAAATGTTTACACACCCACTGGCTCAAGTAAGTGAAGCAGGGGGGAGTTCAGTACCAAGGGGGTACAGAACTGTGCCCGATACAGCGCTCAGAGACGTGGGGAAGGCCGTGGTTGCCACAAGGACTGAGGGCTTGGGGTGCGCATGCAATCTCTATTCTTCAAGGAACAGCTGGCTATGATGCAAAGGAATGGTTAGAAAGAGCTCAGTGATAGCTACGGACACCCTACAAAAGGGTGTGTGGAGCAAATGCTCCTCACAGTTTAATTGCACAAGAGGGCATGCTACATGGCGCGGATCTCCTATCTAATTCATCTCAGTGGCAGGGGATACTGTGAGGCTCAAAACTGGAACCAGTGAAGAACAATACACTTAAGCCTTTTCATCTGTAACAATGCACGCTAACCCAAGCACAGTGTGTTCTAAGCCAAAACGGTATCTCCTGACTCCAAGTCACAGGACTGAGACGTCTCAAGCAAATGACTGCACACCCTGTTGAATGGCACCCTCTTGATTTCCTGAGATCAAGACTCATGATCAAAATTGGGTGTGTGAACCAAACTGGGATGGACTCTCCTTTTTGAGAATCATGCTACAGAAGATCTCTCTTTCAGTAAACAGCAGAACATCAACTCTGTGGCTCTTAGATAAATTCTATCAAAGGCACCAATTCTAGGACAAACTGGGCAATGTTGAATGTAGTATGCACCTTCCTACGAAAACACAATTGGAATTAAGCATCTTTAAGTGGCATGGTATCCCGTATAATCTTTATATTTTCCAAGTCGTGCCAAATATGTCTGCAGAAAATGGCTCCATTCCCATCACTCTAACTCCCTTTAATTATTCATTAAGTATCTGATTTTAGAATCAGACAGAAAAATTTTTTTTCTTACTTTTTTTCACGTAGCTACTATATAAACTGCTCATGAGACAAATCCCTCTTAAAATCCGACATCAGGAGAAAACTTACCTGATTAACTTGTTTGCTTCCTTTATCCAATTAAAAAAAGAGAGAGAGATAATTGTGAGTCTTATCTGACTGCAAAAAGCACAGAGCCAAGTATAAGCACATAATTGCAGTTTCTGCGTTATCTGAGGTTTGAATCAGTGTTCTTATCTTTAATCAGACATTGCCGACATTAATTTTGTAATGAACTCTTTGGGCATGTGGGGAGGGGGTATAGATAATCCCAGTTACCTAGAGCTACAGAGGCATTTGGGAGAATAATTTGGGAGAATGGCATTGAAACATGTATACTATCATGTAAGGAAAAAAAAAAAAAAAACTCCTACCTAGAGAGGTCAAAAAAATAAAAATAGCAAAGATAGAAAACATTTTGTCATCTCAAGAAATTCAGAATAAGCTCTTAATGAATTCCATAGTCATCCATAATAAAAATGACAATGAAAAATTAATAACTTTGAAAAAAATGTAATGGCTAACTATGGAGAATGGAATGGAAGTTCCTTTAAAAAGGATATGTGGGGTTACCGTATGACCCAGCAATTCTATCCCTGGGCACACATCTGGAGAAAAACATGGTCCAGAAGGATCCACGCACCCCCTTCACTGCAGCACTGTTCACAATACCCAAGATGTGGGAGCAACCTAAATGTCCATCGACAGATGAACGGAGAAAGACTATGCGGGACATATACAGAACGGAACACTCCGATGATGTCATTTGTAGCAACATGGATGGACATACTAGAGACTGTTATACTGAGTTAAGTAAGTCAGATGGAGAAGGAGAAATGGTATCACGTATACAGAGTCTAACAAGAAATGATACAAAAGAACTTATTTACAAAAGAGACAGAATCACAGACTTAGAGAATGAACTGACACTTGCTGGTGGGAAAGGGCAGTTAGGGAGTCTGGGATGGACGTGGACACTCTGCTGTATTTACTATGGAGAACCCACAAGGACCTGCTGGACAGCACAGGGAACTCTGCTCAATCCTCTGTAATAACCTTATGGTCACCAGGGGGAAGGATAGGGGAAGGGATGGTCAGGGAGTTTGGGATGGACATTGACACACTGCTGGATTTAACATGGAGAACCAGCAAGGAACTCTGCCCTGTGTCATGTGGCAACGGGATGGGAGGGGAGTTTGGGGGAGAAAGAGCTTCCTGGTGGCTCAGATGGTAAAGAGTCTGCCCGCAATATGGGAGACCTGAGTTCGATCCCTGAGTTGGGAAGATCTCCTGGAGAAGGAAATGGCAACCCACTCCAGTATTTCTGCTTGGAGAATCCCAGGGACAGAGGAGCCTGGTAGGCTACAGTCCACTGGGGTCGCAAAGAGTCAGACACACACAACTGAGCGACTTCACTTTGCTTCGCTTTGTACATATGCCTGAAGCCCTTAACTGTCCACTAGAAACTATCACAACACCGTTAACCGGCTGTTTCCCAATATGCAATGAAAAGCCTTAAAAACACATAGCTTTTAGAAAATGTAATGGCTCAGAAACAGCAACTGATCTCTCACGATGCTGCAGTGTTGATCGTGTAGGCAGGCCTTGGCGGAGATGGCTCACCTCTGTGGTTTGTGGCATCTCTGGACTCACAGCTGAGCCGGGTAAGGGAGCTCTGCCCTTTCTGTTGTGCTTATGGTTTCCCTTCATTAAGGAGGCTACCCTAGCGCTGTACACATCACAGCAGGGTCCAAGGCAGCAGAGGCAGAGGCTACACGGCACCAAGAAGTCTCGCTTTAGATTTTTAACACCCTTAGTTTGGTTCAGTTTAGTCGCTCAGTCGTGTCCAACTCTTCTCGACCCCATGAATCGCAGCACGCCAGGCCTCCATGTCCATCACCATCTCCCGGAGTTCACTCAGACTCACGTTCATCAGGTCTGTGATGCCATCCAGCCATCTCATCCTCTGTCGTCCCCTTCTCCTCCTACCCGCAATCCTTCCCAGCATCAGAGTCTTTTCCAATGACACCCTTAACTTTGTTGCAATTCTCTGGCTGAAAAGCAAACCATGAGGCCAGTCCCTGCAGAAGAGAGAGAGGGGAAGAGCCCCCCCTCTCTCTTGGGAACATCTTCAATGTTAAAACTCGGGTGATTCACCCCTACAGGCAGCGACCTGCGCAAACGCACAGACTTCTATTGCGATAAAATGCTTGGTATCCATCCACTTAAGGCAAATGAAAAGCCAAATCCCATCTTTGGCAGATCAAATAGAAATAAAAGTAACTCATGTATATTTCAAGTGAATACAAGATTCATCAATTAAGGCAACATTGGAGATTTCACAGTATAAATGAATTACAGAGTCGATGAAACAGAATTTAATTGCAATGTATTGATGCAACGTTATGACATCCTCTCAAAATACTTAAAAGAGTGAACTGAATTATAGCTTTCCTAGGATTTTAAAACAAGGTTTTGATCTCGTTTCCCCTAATACTTAATATTTGCATTAATACTACACAGGTGTTAAAATAAATATGAGGTTCCTGTGTGTCTCGTTCCAAGTTGTCTACAAAATGCAGCATGGGCTTGCCTAAGAAAACATCAAAACAAATTAAATAACGAGCTCTAATTCACTGACCCCCAGGAGCTCCAACCTAGGGAAACACAGTCAGGTCTCAAAGAGTCAAAAAATTAAAACGAACAAAGTCAGCCACTGGAACTTAAGAGAAAAGAACAATATCATTCTACGGCCTTACTTCTTCTTAACTCTGCATTTCCAGAATCTCTTAAGTTTTTCACTGAAGGATAAAAACTAATGTTTCCTTCTGTATATCTTAGTCCTACACAATCATCTCAAAGATAAGTAGTAAGAGGCGCCACAAAGGCAACTTTGAAAGCAGAAATTTCTCTCTGTGCCTCTCACCTCTATTCTACCCCAGGATGGATTAAATTGCTATCTTTTCATCTGAAGCGATGCCCTTCTTAGCAGGAGAAGTACAAAGACATGAGAGTTGTCTTGACAGCAAGAACCTTTTTTTTTTTTTTTTTTTGCACAAAGCGAGCAAAACCCTCTCTGATGGCTTAGATGGGAGACAGAGTTCAGCCATGACTGTTCCGCTCAGCCAGCTGGATGTTTCGCTGAGACTCAAGAGGCAGAAGGGATTGTTCTGCGAGGCGAATGATAGGGGCACAGCCAGAGAGGCATCTCCGAAATCTCTGTATGATTTCCTGCGTCCGTTCATGGGCCGGCCACACCGAAGAACGGCTATTATGGAGTTCACCTCCTCCGTCTGCCATCAGCCGGGGCGTTATTTCCCCATGAACTCAGGGCTGCCATTACTGTCAGAAAACCAGCTCATTTCCGTGACAGCTGAGAGTTAGACTTTGATTCCTGTAGAGGTTTCTTGATGAAATGCAGGGCTTTCCTGAGGACTGAAGCATGGGGTGCTTTTCCTTCCTTGAGACTGAGATGCAAAGGTATTCAGTGTGCTAGAGACCATCCTAAGCATCCAATCTATTGACCAAGTTCCAAGGTAGCCTACAGAACGTCCTACTGCTGATACTGAAACCACGCAGGACCCCATGAGGACCACTGAATTCCTCCCCCTGCCTTTTGTCTGTAAAAGAACTTTAGTCAAAGGATCCTTTGGGTCAGACAGTGAGAAAATGCAGAAAGAAAGGAAAACAGTCAAGTGAGAGAAAATAATAATACTTCAGCTTTTAAACAAAGTCAAAGACCTTCAGATCCTCCTCAAGGAGTCTAGCCAAAGCTATGGTTTTGCCAGTAGTCACGTATAGATGTTAGAGTGGCATCAAAAAGAAGACTCAGTATCAAAGAGTTGATGCTTTTGAACTGTGGAGCTGGAGAAGACTTTTGAGAGTCCCTTGGACTGCAAGGAGATCCAACCAGTCCATCCTAAAGGAGATCAGTCCTGGGTGTTCATTGGAAGGACTGATGCTGAAGCTGAAACTTTAATACTTTGGCCATCTCATGCAAAGAGTTGACTCATTGGAAAAGACCCTGATGATGGGAGGGGTTGGGAGGGTGGGAGGAGAAGGGACGACAGAGGATGAGATGGCTGGATGGCATCACCGACTCAATGGGCATGAGTCTGAGGAAGACTCTGGGAGATAGTGAAGGACAGAGAGACCTGGCATGCTGCAGTCCACGGGATTGCAGAGTGGGACATGACTTAGTGACTGAACAGCAACAAGGACCATACCTTATATTCTGAGCCATC
>SJYC01129045.1:0-11569 GCA_006408675.1 Madoqua kirkii | reverse complement strand
AGGGACGACAGAGGATGAGATGGCTGGATGGCATCACCGACTCAATGGGCATGAGTCTGAGGAAGACTCTGGGAGATAGTGAAGGACAGAGAGACCTGGCATGCTGCAGTCCACGGGATTGCAGAGTGGGACATGACTTAGTGACTGAACAGCAACAAGGACCATACCTTATATTCTGAGCCATCTCCTTTGAACTGTTTTGCAGATAAAGAAACCCCCACCAGGTGGGAGAAGTTACCTAAATGCTGTCTACAAGCACAGAGACCGCAGACCAGTAGGAAGCTGAAGGTTGACGATGCTGACTCCTGATTCCTTCGTCACCAGCCAACCAGATGTATGTCCACAAGCTGACCACACCCTGTTCCTTGAACACGCTGACTCCTGAGTATCCTCTCCAGGGGAGACACACAGTCTTCATCTTGAGGGCATCAGCCTCACTGTGGCCCCTTCTGCCTGGAAAAGCAATAGTGTTGTTTCTACTTCACCCAAAACCGTCTCTAAGGTTTAACCAAGCACCGGTCAACAGCGGCCAAATTTTGGCAGCAATAATCACACCGCATTTTCATTTCTGTTGTTCAGTCGCTCAGTCATGTCCGACTCCGCAACCCCATGGACTGCAGCACGCCAGGCCTCCCTGTCCATCACCAACTCCCAGAGCGTGCTCAAACTCATGTCCACTGAGTCGGTGATGCCATCCAACCATCTCATCCTCTGTCATTTTCTTTGCCTCCCACCTTCAATCTTTCCCAGCATCAGGGTCTTTTCCAACAAGTCAGTTCTTTGCATCAAGTGGCCGAAGTATTGGAACTCCAGCTTCAGCATCAGTCCTTCCACTGAATATCCAGGGATGACTTCCTTTAGGATGGACTGGTTGGATCTCCTTGTTCCACGATAGTTCGTACCACTAGAGGAGATGCTTCTGGCTCCAAAGAGGTGATCCCCAGTGTCTGCATTGGGATTTGCTGGCAGGAAGAAAGCTCCCACTTCCTGAATGGGAATGGGAGGGACCCTTAGAAACTTGGATCTGTCCCAACCCTCATTGACATGGGGTATCACCCTCTGCAGAGCGCCCACCCCGCAGAAATGCTGGTTGGTTGAAAGGCACAACATCGTCTGCCACCGATAGTCACGGGGAATTTCTCAGTCAAGCACCTGGGCTGTGCACGATTCTCTTCCTATGCTAATTCAGAGAAGTGCTTTTCCTCTGGGGATTGCCAACCTCAGCGGATCCTGAAATCGAAGTGGATTCCCCGAAAGAGACGGCGGCCAGCCTTCTTATCATGAAGACGAGGGGCCAGGTTAAGCCTGCAGACTGGACTCTGCGGCAACCTGCTTCCGGGAAGGCCGCATGTGTGTGGAAGGGGACAGGTGATACGGGAAGGGCAGGCTCCACTTTCTCTAAAATGCCTTCACTTCACAGCGCCGCTAACAGGGACCCCCCGGCAGACACACTCAGAAGCCATGTGGCACCAGCGACTTAAGCATCACTTAGCCCACCCTTGTGGACATCAGGTTAACTATCACAAAGTTTCAATGTGTGATCATTTCACGTTCACACAACCGGGAGGGTGTATCAGTCAACACGGGCTGTTGAAACAAAATACCACGGACTGGGGGGCCTGACACGACAGACATCTATCCTGTTACGCTTCGGGAGGCTGGAGTTGCAAGATCAAGGTTGTTCTCCTGAGACCTCTCTCCTGGCCTTGCAGATGACTGTCTCCTCCTTGTCTTTGGTCTTTGCCATGTGTTGGAGGCCCCCTGGGGTCCCCCTTTGTGTGTGCAAACCACCATCACCATCTGATAAGGACATCAGTCAGATTGGTTTAGGGTCCAGCCCGCAACCTCATGCTGCCTGAATCACGTCTCTGAAGGCTTTCTCTCCCAAGATAGTCACACTCTGAGGTCCTGTACTCTGCTGTTTCTTACTAAAAAAAAAAAAAAATCTTAGTCAGTTAGTTAGTTAGGACTTTGCTGGGTCTTCATTGATGCAGCCAGCCTTTCTCTCGTTGTGGCAAGTGAGGGCCACTCTCTAGGGCTGGTGCATGGGTTTTTCATTGTGATGACTTCTCGTCATGGAGAGTGGACTTCAGCAGCTGAGGTCCGCAGACTCTAGACTGCGGCTCAGTAATCGTGGGCAAAGGATGTGGCTCAGTACTCGTGGGCAAAGGACTTAGGTGGTCCACAGCACATAGGATCCTCCCAGAACAGGGATAAAACCCATGTCTCTTGCATTGGAGGGTGGATTTGATTTTTTTTTTTTTTTACCACTGACCCACCAGGGAAAGTGCTAATCACTCAGTTTTGTCCAACCCTTTGCGAGCCTATGACCTATATAGCCTGACAGACTACTCTGCCCAAGGGATGTCCCAGGCAAGAATCCTAGTGTGGGTTGCCATTTCCTTCTCCAGAAAGAAAGTAAGAAAGTGAAGTCGCTCAGTTATGTCTGATTGTTTGCGACCCCATGGACTGTAGCCTGCCAGGCTCCTCCGTCCATGGGATTCTCCAGGCAAGGATACTGGAGTGGCTAGCTATTCCCTTCTCCAAGGATCTTTTCCATCTGGAGGATCAAACCTGGGTCTCCTGCATTGCAGGCGGATTCTTTACCATGAGCCAGCCACACTGTGTTCTTTTACACAGAGACTTAACCATCCAAGAATTCTGGAATCTGAGGGTATACTGGAGCCAGTCACAATGTGGATACTCAGAGATGGCTGTAGCGGGGATCAGGGCTGTACCAGGTGGATTTTGGAGGAAAGCATTCAGCCTATCAGAGAATTTTCTCCTGTAACAACATCTTGGTATAGTTCTGTATTTTTCACGACTTCCATTGTTGGAATAATCACATCTCCCCACCCACGGCACCACCGTGACAATCAAGGTAGCCTTTCAGGCCCAAACCTAGTGCTTTTGATGTCCAGACAGAAAGGCAGGAGAGATGGACTCAGATGGACCTTCAATCGATGGCATGCCGGAGCTGCAGACCCTTTGCCCTCTGTTGACTGGCTGTGTATAGGATTCTGCTGCTGCTGCTGCTGCTGCTAAGTCGCTTCAGTCGTGTCCGACTCTGTGCGACCCCATAGATGGCAGCCCACCAGGCTCCCCCGTCCCTGGGACATTCCAGGCGAGAATACTGGAGTGGGTTGCCATCTCCTTCTCCAATGCATGAAAGTGAAAACTGAAAGGGAAGTCGCTCAGTGTGTCCGACTCTTAGCGACCCATGGACTGCAGCCCACCAGGCTCCTCTGTCCATGGGATTTTCCAGGCAAGAGCACTGGAGTGGGGTGCCATTGCCTTCTCCTTTACCACAAAGGGCGTGGTACCAAGACGCCGCAAATGAGGGGCTCTCTGCAAACTGGACCACATTTTCTGGTTGATCACCAGCTGGTGGCATCACAGAACACATTTTGAGGTGGGACTTTACATTTTTTCTTCAATGTAATATGATGAGCATTAAAACGGGGGGCCCCAGTTTCACCCACTCTTGTTAAATCCTTGAGCTTGGGACTTGAGCGCACGCAGAATCCGGAATCTCAAAGAAGGGCAGGCAGGGGCTCAGATAGGTGAGCAAAACTCCCCATATTACTTTTCACAGCAAGTTCAAAACCTAAAAATAACTTACTTGATATTTGTCAAGTGTTTCTCTCTTTAGAACAAGTCGGAAGTGTGTATGTTTTCTTAATTAAATCTCAAAATTCAAGTTTAGGTTTTTAATGTCTGGGTTTTTTTTTAACCCTAATTCATTCATAGCATTATTTGGAGTAGTTTATTTTCATCTGCCAGTGCTAAAACAATCTTCCAGGAAGCCACATTTTCACAGGGCTGAAATGGTGGTAAGGCTCCAGTAGCAATAATACAGACACCACACTGTTTTAGGCACCGATGCTTCTTGTTTTAGAACAGCTGGGGGTTACACAAGTTGGAAAAAAAAAAAATCTGTCTTGTTCTCTTTTGGCTTGTCTGCAAGAAAGCAGGAAAAGTGTTCCGGGAATGACTTAGGTGCTAGAACTTGGACCTAGACCTTGCTTCATACATGGAGCCTCTCTGACCCTCAGTTTCTTCATCAGAACAACAGGGAGGGTGGCAGCTAACAGCAAGCGGTTAGTGAGAATGTATTAACACACAAGGCACCGTATTAAGATTTTGACCTGCAATCAGTTTTCAAAATATAGGATTGGCCAAAACGTTTATTTAGGTTTCCCTGTAAAACCCAAATTTTGGGACCAACTCAGTATGTCATCTTCACAAATATACTATTTAAAGCAGGTCTCATCCTTATCACTTTCTTACAGATAGGAGAGCTGAGACGCAAGAAGGTTAATTTACACACTCACGCTGTCACAGTAGAAAGAGGCAGAGTTGAGATGTGGATATAAATTCACGTGGTTCCTGAATTCTGATTTTCAGGATCAGGACATCCAGATGGCATTTAGAAAGTTGCTTGACGCAGGAGAGGTGCTGGAGAGTCGTGGATGTTATCACGACAAACAAGCAGAAAGATTATGCCAGTCACCTTCCTGAAATCCAGAAACAACACAGCTGAAGGATTTTCCAGGACCATCGATCTTGTATCAAGAAAAAGAAATGGACAGACCCTTATAAAAAGTATCCTTAGTGACTCCAGGCTCACTTTAAGCAAGGATCTCTGAATTGTTGCTAAATGGTTACGTTTCAGTACCTATTCCAGAATCTGTCTAGATTTTGATATCTCTGTCACTATGTACTGTTAAGTCTACGGAGGGGAATTTCACTTATACAGACACCAGAAAAGCACTCTCAGAAATCTGGAAAACAGATATTCTACAACAATTGGCTTGGCTTTCCCAACAAATTGGCAGCACAGAAAAAGCCAGAAGGGGAGGAAATAAAAGGTAAAAAAAAAAAAACCAAAAGACCAGGGTCCTCCCTAGAAGTCCAGTGGATAAGACCTTGCCTTCCAATGCAGGAGATGTGTGTTCAAACCCTGGTTTAGGGGGCCTAATATCCCACATGCCTTAAGGCCAAAAAAATCAAAACACAAGTCAAAAACAATACTGTAACAAATTGAATGAAGACCTTGAAAATGGTACACACCAAACAAACAAACAAAGAGTCTTAAAAAGTTAGAAAAACAAAAAGATGCATGTCAGCAGTGTATTTGTCTCTAAGCTCCCAGTATGGAGTATACTTAAAGGAAAGAAATGTTCTTCCTGTACACAGTTCTTTTCTTCCTCATGGAAATCTTTTATCTTACAGAAAATCAGAATTTCACCTCCAAAGCTTTCCAACACTTTTCAGCCATCCATCTTCTTTTACGATAGGGACCTGGGGCTAAGGAGATCCAGAGTATCTCTTGAAACTGAAAATTTTTTATTTCAAAAACTAAGCCTAACCTGAACTGAATCATAAAGGGAGATCAAGGAAGACTACATGGAAGACATTCTATGAAAATGAACCTGCTCTGTTCAAAAGTGTCAAAGTCCCGCTATGCCAGGAAAGGCTGAGGACTTACTTAAGAGGTGGCTCCAAGGGTGAAGAGTCTGCGGCCATGCAGGAGACCTGGGTTCCATCCCTGGGTTGGGAAGATCCCCCTGGAGAAGGGAATGGCAGCCCACTCCAGTATCCTTGCCTGGAGAATCCCATGGACAGAGGAGCCTGGTGGGCTACAGTCCATGGGGTTGCAAAGAGTCAGGCACGACTGGGCAACTAATATTTTCACTTTCAACAAAACAAGACAGGTGAAGGATACACTGGATCTTAGTCTTACGGCTGGCAGCATGTCAATGGGTCTCTAGAGAATGGGTCTCTAGAGACACGATAGCCTTGGGCCCGTGTTAAGCCCCTGATTTTGATCACGGCACTGCGGTTATGTCAGATGAGCCCACATTTAATGTAGTGTTCCTACGGTTCTGGACGTACCTCAGGAAAGCATTGTTGATTACTTCTGTAGAATTCAAGGGTCTGCATTATGTCTGAAAACATGTATTCCTTCTACCTGTGGTCCCCTCTGCTTTCCAAAGTTTTCCATACTGCACTCACATTTATCTGCAACGATTTTCATTCAACTAGCTTTTTTTCTTGGAGTGGGAGGAGGCAGCCTGGTTTATTTTCAAGAAAACCAAGTAGAAACTTGGGGAACGCAGTGATATATGAAGAGCATGCACCAGGAACTACCCTTTTTCAGAAGTGCGCAAAACCTTCCTCTCTGACCAGACAACAGAAGGAAATTCACCAGAATCAGCTCAGAAAGCAGTGTTACTTAAAAGCATCATTTTCAGACCAGCCACCCTAGCCTATCCTGGCAAGAACACACAGGCAGACTCCTGGGACCCGCTCCAGACTCAGTGAATCAGAGTCTCTGGGATTTGGCTGGGAAGTGCACACTTTAAATACATAGCCCAGGTGCCTCTTATCATTCTGTACTGAGCAAATACTTATTAGCATCCTCTGTGTGCCAGATGCCACTTAAGGTTCTGAAGATAAAAGTGTATGAAAAAGCAAACAGCACCCAACATGGTACAGACTTCTTGAAAGACAGTTTAGAGGTTTCTTACAGAACTAAGCTCCAATACTCTGGCCAAATGATGCAAATAGCTGACTCGTGACTTAGCCACGAAATTAAAAGATGCATGCTCCTTGGAAGAAAAGCTATGACCAACCTAGAGAGCACATTCAAAAGCAGAGACATTGCTCTGCCAACAAAGGTCCATCTAGTCAAAGTTATGCTTTGTCCAGTGGTCATGTATGGATGTGAGAGTTGGACTATAAAGAAAGCTGAGCACCGAAGAATGGATGCTTTTGAGCTGTGGTGTTGGAGAAGACTCTTGAGAGTCCCTTGGACTGCAAGGAGATCCAACCAGTCCATCTTAAAGGAGCTCAGTCCTGAATATTCATTGAAAGGATGGATGCTGAAGCTATAACTCCAATATGTTGGCCACCTCATGAGAAGAACTGCCTCACTGGAAAAAACTCTAATGCTGGGAAAGATTGAAGGCAGGAGAAGAAGGGGACGCCAGAGGATGAGATGGTTGGATGCTACCACAGACTCGATGGACATGAGTTTGAGTGAACTCTGGGAGTTGGTGGTGGACAGGGAGGCCCGGCGTGCTGCAGTCCATGGGGTCACATAGAGGCGGACACGACTGAGCAACTGAACTGAACTGAACTAAAAACAAATGGCCTGGGATTTCCCTGCAAGTCCAGTGGTTAAAAATCCACCTCGCAATGCTGGGAATGTGGATTTTATTCCTGATAGGGAAACTAATATCTTACATGGTGCAGAGCAATTAAGCCCACCCACCACAACTAGACTGTCCACGCACCTCAACAAAAGATGTGGCACAAGGCACTGAAGATCCCACGTCCCACAACTGAGACCTGATGCCGCTAAATAAGAAAGAAAGAAAGAAAGAAAAGAAACAAGCTCTGAACAGACATGGGGGAAACTTCCACGTGTATTCCAAAGTGGAGCAGCCCATATGTAAAGGCTACACACTGTATGATTCCAATGAGATGCTATTCTGTAAATGGCAAAACCAAGGAGACACCAAAGAGATCCATGGTTGCCAGGGCTTTGGGGGCAAAGAAGGGTAAAAAAAAAAAAAAGGTGTAGCACAGAGGATTTTTAAGGCTCTGACATTATTCTGGATAACGCTATAATGGTGGACACAGGCCATCACACATTCACCCAAACCCACAGAGCAAAAGCAAACTCAACTGATCCGATGGACCTTGGGTGACAATTGTGCTTTTTTTTTTTTAAAGCACATCCTTGGTCACATGCAACAAAATTTAAAAGCAATATCCCACTGATCCTTGCACTCACGGAGCTTTGGACTGGCACCAAAGCTTGAGAACAAACGTCCCAAGGTTTGCATGGCGGTTCAATGGGTCAAGATTTAGTGACCCAGCCAGAGATGTGCCTGCGACATAGACGTCATGCTGCAGCTGCAGACGCTGATGGAAAGGCCCGAGAGACAGCGTTTCCCATCCGTTGCTTGCTTGCTTGCTTTGCTTTTTATTCTTTTGGCTGCGTTGGATCTTGGGAGCTGCGTGAGCTTTCTCTAGTTGGGGCGAGCAGCGGCTCCTCTCTAGCTGCGGTGCTTCGTCTTCTCACTGTGGTGTTTTCTCTTATGCAGCTCAGGCTCTAGAGCACATGGGCTTAAACAGTCGCAGTTCCCAAGCTCTACGACTTCCCTTGTAGCTCAGACAGTAAAGAACCTGCCTGCAATGCAGGAGACCTGGGTTCAATCCCTGGATGGGGGAGATCCCCTGGAGAAGGACGTGGCAACCCACTCCAGTGTTCTTGCCTGGAGCATCCCATGGACAGAGGAGCTCGGCAGGCTACAGTCCCCCAGGTCCCAAGAGGCGGACACGACTTAGCGACTAAGCCAGCACCTCGAATTCTAGAGCACAGGCTCAGAGGTCATGGCGCTCGGGCTTACCTGCTCCTTGGCACGTGGGATCTTCCCGGACCAGGGATCGAGCCCATGTGCCCTGCGTTGCCAGGTGAATTTGCATCCACTGAGGCAACCACGGAAGCCCTGTTTTGCCTTCTACTTCTGACCTTTTAATTCCCAGCCAGAGAAATGCCTGCGACATAGAAGGCATTTTAACTCTGGAATACATTTTAATTCTGGAATACATTTGGATTTACAGAAACGCTGCAAAGATAGTGCAGCAAGTTTCAGTGTGTACCTCTCAGCTGTTTATCTAACCCACATAGATATAGTAGTGAGAGAGTCAATTCCTAGGCCCAGGGGTCCCCAAGGAGAGAGGGGTGTGGAATTCTCAAGAAGGAGGACAGGACAAACGTTTTTCCCTTCTACATTCCTTAGGATTATATAACAATAATGTATCCTGCTTGAGGATAGTCTCTGGAAAAAACCTTCTGTCTAATCCTATTATCTTAAAATGTAAATTATGGGAGTGGTTCTAGTAAGGTCTTTATAAGCTCCAGACATTCTTTTGATTCATTGTAATAAGAAATTAAAAGATGCTTACTCCTTGGAAGGAAAGTTATGACCAACCTAGATAGCATATTCAAAAGCAGAGACATTACTTTGCTTACTAAGGTCCGTCTAGTCAAGGCTATGGTTTTTCCTGTGGTCATGTATGGATGTGAGAGTTGGACTGTGAAGAAAGCTGAGTGCCAAAGAATTGATGCTTTTGAACTGTGGTGTTGGAGAAGACTCTTGAGAGTCCCTTGGACTGTAAGGAGATCCAACCAGTCCATTCTGAAGGAGGTCAGCCCTGGGATTTCTTTGGAAGGAATGATGCTGAAGCTGAAACTCCAGTACTTTGGCCACCTCATGCAAAGAGATGACTCATTGGAAAAGACCCTGATGCTGAGAGGGATTGGGGGCAGGAGGAGAAGGGGACGACAGAGGACGAGATGGCTGGATGGAATCAGTGACTCGATGGGTGTGAGTCTGAGTGAACTCTGGGAGTTGGTGATGGACAGGGAGGCCTGGCGTGCTGCGATTCATGGGGTTGCAAAGAGTCGGACATGACTGAGCGACTGAACTGAACTGAACAAGTAATTAAAAAGTATATAACTTCACTGCTAACACTAGTGAGGGGGTACTCTTTCCGCCCCCTTCTGATATCTATGTCAGAGGCTTTCTCTCTCTCTTTTATACTTTAATAAATCTTTATGACACAAAAGCTCTGAGTAGTCAAGCCTCGCCTCTGGCCCCGGATTGAATTCTCCTTCAGGGGCCCAGAATCCCAGCATCTTTCGTGATTCAGCAACAACCTTTCAGTAGCTTGCTCACTATGTGAAACCAACGCTGTATATTCACACTAACTGAATTTCATCCATTTTGAGGATTTTGCTAATTTCACATTCCTTCTCTAGTCTGTGGCCATTTCTCAGCCTTTCCTTGTTTTCCATCCCTTGGACAGCCTTGAGGAATAGTGGGCAGATGTCTAGTACAACATTTTGCATTTTGAGTTGGCCTCACGCTTATTTTCATGATTATACAAGATTTAAGGATTTAAGGCCTTCTCTCAATAGCTCAGTTGAAGAAGAATCTGCCTGCAATGCAGGAGACATAGGTTTGATTCCTGGGTCGGGAAGATTCCCCGGAGAAGGAAATGGCAACTCACTCCAGGATTCTTGCCTGGAGAAATCCCATGGACAGAGGAGCCTGGCGGGCTACTGTCCATGGGGTAGCAAGAGTCGGACACAACATAGCGACGGAACCACCACCACCAAGAATTTGAGGTTGAAGACCACAGAGGTGAAGGGCCTTTCTGCTCACTTCGTACCACGAGGAACAGCACAGCAACCTGACTTATTGCATGCAATGACCTTTAGCTTGACCTTGAGCAAGTAGTAGCCAAGTGAACAGTTGTTCCCGTTGATTTCTGGGTCACCCAAGGATGGCAGGAATGTCTTACCCAGGGAACAATGCAGGCTGGATGGCCGATGGGACACCCAGATGCCATCAGTGGGAACCGAGACCTTTCAGGGGAAGTTTCGGAGATGGATACCCACTCCCACCACCTCCCAAAGTGCCATGCCGAATCCAGAAGGGCATCAGCAACCTGGTGGTCAATCACCAAGCATCTCACCCTCTCTGTTTCACCCCACAGGGCAGTGTTTAACGTCACCCGAAGACAAACCGTCTCACTGATCAATCAACTTTCAAAATGTAGAATGCCAGTGCTCCCTCAGAATTTTAATACATGTGTTTGCACTGAAAAATGGAATCCCAGTTTTGGTAGACGGTCAGTCCAATTGGGCTTCTGGATCAGACCGTGAGGACTGGCAATCAGTTTTACAAGTCGATTACACACCACACATTTTCCCATCAACAGATTGAAATAGCTGGTCCACTATTTCTACAGGAATATACTCAATGTATCACAAGTATACAGATATAATATGATGATTAAATCCTCCACTAGAGCTCCAGCATATGAGAAATTTTAGATGCCAAGTTTAAAATAGGTGGGAAAGTGTGTGTGTTTTTTTTAAACCATTTTAAAATAGCGAGCGCTAGAGGAAAAGTTTTAAAGAAGCGTTTCTGGTTCGCCATTCACGTTTAACATGTGAGCCTTTATGGAGCTCACCTACTGACTAGAGACGGCATAGAAAGAGACGATCATGGAGGTTTGATGGTGAGCAGGAATTAGAATAAAATTAGAGGCAATTGAGAGCAAATTGTGGGAAGTAATCCAGGAAGATTAAGAGCTTACTATCATGTGCGTAATGAGACCTATTTTTACTATCATTTCAAAGAGGTAGTAAGGGAAAGAAATAGAATCTCTATTCCAAAACTTGGAATATTTCCAGGCAAACAAAGGGCTGTAGCAAAGGAAAGCCTGCTTTAGGTTACATAGGAACGTGCCTTGGATTTTCTCATCCAGACTTGCAAGGCTCCAAACATTCTTATGGACAGAGGAGCCTGGTAGGCTGCAGTCCATGGGGTCGCTAAGAGTCAGATACGACTGAGCGACTTCACTTTCATACATTCTTGTGTGTGTGTGTGTGAGTGTGTGTTGAAGGATGTATTTTACAAAATTATTTATTTGAATTGGAGGCTTATTACTTTACAGTATACATTTCTGCCTACAAAGTGCA
>SJYC01129044.1:0-32664 GCA_006408675.1 Madoqua kirkii | reverse complement strand
AAAAAAAAAAGGTGTAGCACAGAGGATTTTTAAGGCTCTGACATTATTCTGGATAACGCTATAATGGTGGACACAGGCCATCACACATTCACCCAAACCCACAGAGCAAAAGCAAACTCAACTGATCCGATGGACCTTGGGTGACAATTGTGCTTTTTTTTTTTTAAAGCACATCCTTGGTCACATGCAACAAAATTTAAAAGCAATATCCCACTGATCCTTGCACTCACGGAGCTTTGGACTGGCACCAAAGCTTGAGAACAAACGTCCCAAGGTTTGCATGGCGGTTCAATGGGTCAAGATTTAGTGACCCAGCCAGAGATGTGCCTGCGACATAGACGTCATGCTGCAGCTGCAGACGCTGATGGAAAGGCCCGAGAGACAGCGTTTCCCATCCGTTGCTTGCTTGCTTGCTTTGCTTTTTATTCTTTTGGCTGCGTTGGATCTTGGGAGCTGCGTGAGCTTTCTCTAGTTGGGGCGAGCAGCGGCTCCTCTCTAGCTGCGGTGCTTCGTCTTCTCACTGTGGTGTTTTCTCTTATGCAGCTCAGGCTCTAGAGCACATGGGCTTAAACAGTCGCAGTTCCCAAGCTCTACGACTTCCCTTGTAGCTCAGACGGTAAAGAACCTGCCTGCAATGCAGGAGACCTGGGTTCAATCCCTGGATGGGGGAGATCCCCTGGAGAAGGACGTGGCAACCCACTCCAGTGTTCTTGCCTGGAGCATCCCATGGACAGAGGAGCTCGGCAGGCTACAGTCCCCCAGGTCCCAAGAGGCGGACACGACTTAGCGACTAAGCCAGCACCTCGAATTCTAGAGCACAGGCTCAGAGGTCATGGCGCTCGGGCTTACCTGCTCCTTGGCACGTGGGATCTTCCCGGACCAGGGATCGAGCCCATGTGCCCTGCGTTGCCAGGTGAATTTGCATCCACTGAGGCAACCACGGAAGCCCTGTTTTGCCTTCTACTTCTGACCTTTTAATTCCCAGCCAGAGAAATGCCTGCGACATAGAAGGCATTTTAACTCTGGAATACATTTTAATTCTGGAATACATTTGGATTTACAGAAACGCTGCAAAGATAGTGCAGCAAGTTTCAGTGTGTACCTCTCAGCTGTTTATCTAACCCACATAGATATAGTAGTGAGAGAGTCAATTCCTAGGCCCAGGGGTCCCCAAGGAGAGAGGGGTGTGGAATTCTCAAGAAGGAGGACAGGACAAACGTTTTTCCCTTCTACATTCCTTAGGATTATATAACAATAATGTATCCTGCTTGAGGATAGTCTCTGGAAAAAACCTTCTGTCTAATCCTATTATCTTAAAATGTAAATTATGGGAGTGGTTCTAGTAAGGTCTTTATAAGCTCCAGACATTCTTTTGATTCATTGTAATAAGAAATTAAAAGATGCTTACTCCTTGGAAGGAAAGTTATGACCAACCTAGATAGCATATTCAAAAGCAGAGACATTACTTTGCTTACTAAGGTCCGTCTAGTCAAGGCTATGGTTTTTCCTGTGGTCATGTATGGATGTGAGAGTTGGACTGTGAAGAAAGCTGAGTGCCAAAGAATTGATGCTTTTGAACTGTGGTGTTGGAGAAGACTCTTGAGAGTCCCTTGGACTGTAAGGAGATCCAACCAGTCCATTCTGAAGGAGGTCAGCCCTGGGATTTCTTTGGAAGGAATGATGCTGAAGCTGAAACTCCAGTACTTTGGCCACCTCATGCAAAGAGATGACTCATTGGAAAAGACCCTGATGCTGAGAGGGATTGGGGGCAGGAGGAGAAGGGGACGACAGAGGACGAGATGGCTGGATGGAATCAGTGACTCGATGGGTGTGAGTCTGAGTGAACTCTGGGAGTTGGTGATGGACAGGGAGGCCTGGCGTGCTGCGATTCATGGGGTTGCAAAGAGTCGGACATGACTGAGCGACTGAACTGAACTGAACAAGTAATTAAAAAGTATATAACTTCACTGCTAACACTAGTGAGGGGGTACTCTTTCCGCCCCCTTCTGATATCTATGTCAGAGGCTTTCTCTCTCTCTTTTATACTTTAATAAATCTTTATGACACAAAAGCTCTGAGTAGTCAAGCCTCGCCTCTGGCCCCGGATTGAATTCTCCTTCAGGGGCCCAGAATCCCAGCATCTTTCGTGATTCAGCAACAACCTTTCAGTAGCTTGCTCACTATGTGAAACCAACGCTGTATATTCACACTAACTGAATTTCATCCATTTTGAGGATTTTGCTAATTTCACATTCCTTCTCTAGTCTGTGGCCATTTCTCAGCCTTTCCTTGTTTTCCATCCCTTGGACAGCCTTGAGGAATAGTGGGCAGATGTCTAGTACAACATTTTGCATTTTGAGTTGGCCTCACGCTTATTTTCATGATTATACAAGATTTAAGGATTTAAGGCCTTCTCTCAATAGCTCAGTTGAAGAAGAATCTGCCTGCAATGCAGGAGACATAGGTTTGATTCCTGGGTCGGGAAGATTCCCCGGAGAAGGAAATGGCAACTCACTCCAGGATTCTTGCCTGGAGAAATCCCATGGACAGAGGAGCCTGGCGGGCTACTGTCCATGGGGTAGCAAGAGTCGGACACAACATAGCGACGGAACCACCACCACCAAGAATTTGAGGTTGAAGACCACAGAGGTGAAGGGCCTTTCTGCTCACTTCGTACCACGAGGAACAGCACAGCAACCTGACTTATTGCATGCAATGACCTTTAGCTTGACCTTGAGCAAGTAGTAGCCAAGTGAACAGTTGTTCCCGTTGATTTCTGGGTCACCCAAGGATGGCAGGAATGTCTTACCCAGGGAACAATGCAGGCTGGATGGCCGATGGGACACCCAGATGCCATCAGTGGGAACCGAGACCTTTCAGGGGAAGTTTCTGAGATGGATACCCACTCCCACCACCTCCCAAAGTGCCATGCCGAATCCAGAAGGGCATCAGCAACCTGGTGGTCAATCACCAAGCATCTCACCCTCTCTGTTTCACCCCACAGGGCAGTGTTTAATGTCACCCGAAGACAAACCTTCTCACTGATCAATCAACTTTCAAAATGTAGAATGCCAGTGCTCCCTCAGAATTTTAATACATGTGTTTGCACTGAAAAATGGAATCCCAGTTTTGGTAGACGGTCAGTCCAATTGGGCTTCTGGATCAGACCGTGAGGACTGGCAATCAGTTTTACAAGTCGATTACACACCACACATTTTCCCATCAACAGATCTGAAATAGCTGGTCCACTATTTCTACAGGAATATACTCAATGTATCACAAGTATACAGATATAATATGATGATTAAATCCTCCACTAGAGCTCCAGCATATGAGAAATTTTAGATGCCAAGTTTAAAATAGGTGGGAAAGTGTGTGTGTTTTTTTTAAACCATTTTAAAATAGCGAGCGCTAGAGGAAAAGTTTTAAAGAAGCGTTTCTGGTTCGCCATTCACGTTTAACATGTGAGCCTTTATGGAGCTCACCTACTGACTAGAGACGGCATAGAAAGAGACGATCATGGAGGTTTGATGGTGAGCAGGAATTAGAATAAAATTAGAGGCAATTGAGAGCAAATTGTGGGAAGTAATCCAGGAAGATTAAGAGCTTACTATCATGTGCGTAATGAGACCTATTTTTACTATCATTTCAAAGAGGTAGTAAGGGAAAGAAATAGAATCTCTATTCCAAAACTTGGAATATTTCCAGGCAAACAAAGGGCTGTAGCAAAGGAAAGCCTGCTTTAGGTTACATAGGAACGTGCCTTGGATTTTCTCATCCAGACTTGCAAGGCTCCAAACATTCTTATGGACAGAGGAGCCTGGTAGGCTGCAGTCCATGGGGTCGCTAAGAGTCAGATACGACTGAGCGACTTCACTTTCATACATTCTTGTGTGTGTGTGTGTGAGTGTGTGTTGAAGGATGTATTTTACAAAATTATTTATTTGAATTGGAGGCTTATTACTTTACAGTATACATTTCTGCCTACAAAGTGCACGAGTAGGGCTCCATATGGAACACTGGGAACGGAAAGCTGGTCTCTGCAGAGAAGACTGAAGAGGAGGAAAGAGGCATTCAGTCTTCATCAGGGTTGGGAAGAAGACCGGGGAAGAATGTGCTTGGTGGATGAATCAATAACATCAAACCAGAGTGTCGGATGTGTTGGGAGGATGGAAGGAAGGGATGTGGAGTGGGGAGTGATCAGGAGAGTTGGGGTTTAGTAAGAACAAAATATGGAACAGGAAAAAAAAAAGCATGGTCACGAGTGGGAGTGAGATGCACGTGAGCCTACAATTACAGGGGACCTGAAGGCCACCGTGTCCACAAGGGAGAACGCAACAAGTCAGAGCAGAGACTGGGGTAATGCGAGGGAAAAAGAACATCCAGTGTCGGCCGGAGGCAGACGGAAGGGCAGGCATGCTACATAAATCAGAGTTGTCAGCGCAACGAGAGAACGGCTGGGAGAGTAAAGACTGAGCTTGGGAGAAAATGATCAAGGAAGCGCAGGCTGAAAAGGAACGTACGGCAAGGGACCGGAAGGCTTAATAAGCAGCTTCAGCAGGAACGGGACTCAGAGCATAAGAGGTCAGGGGCACGGCGTGTCTCTCGGAGGGTGGCGAATAAAGAGAAGACTGGGGAGACAGGTCGGGGACATGAAAAGGCAAGCCTTCCTAGCCTCTGCCCCGTATACACCCCACACACCATCACCAAGGAGTGCAGAAATGGATATAGGCCACCACCGCGGAGTCCAGAATGAATGAAACAGCAGTATCACCATGTGCCTCCTATGTCCAAACACTGATGAGTTAGAATACATTCCCTGAGTTTATCCACATGCATTTAATTGGTCAGTGTGTGTGTGTGTGTGTGTGTGTGTGTGTGTGTGCATGCACACGTGCACACACGTGTACCATTTAGTTGTATCTCATTCCTTTTCACCCCATGGACTGTAGCCCGCCAGTCTCCTCTGTCCACGGCATCTCCTAGGGAAGAAAATGGGAGTTGGTTGCCATTCCCTTCTCCAGGGGATCTTTCTGACCCACGGATCGAACCCAGGTCTCTTGCATTGTGGGCAGATTCTTTACCATCTGAGCCACCAGGGAAGCCCAATTGGTCATTGTCAGACTGCAAAAAAAGATAATCATAATAATAGCAGAGAGAGAGAGAAAGGAAGAGAGACAATGTCTCTCAAGGAACTTTCTCTTTCAAGAATAAAAAAGATATGCAACATGTTTGATAATCTCCTGGTAATTTAAATATACATCATCCAGCTTCATAAATGTTACTCATGCCCGGCTACAAAGTTCAGATGTTCTTTAATTTCAAGATCAAAAGAAATATGTTTTTTTGAGATCACTGATCTGAGTGGAGATGAACCAAGCTTCTGATATGGTTCTTCCTGGTAGGGACACTGTTCTGTGAACAGAATAAAGCTTAGGATATGACAAACGACAAAGATATTCACTTAGAGCAGAGGCGTAGTTGTGAATGAAAGGGGATAACGATTTTCTATATAAGGAAAACCGTTTCCTCTCAAATAAACAATCATTCAGATAATTCAATTTTAAGTGCCTTGTGGGAGGTTATACGGGTGGTGGGGACGAGGATTGACATTTTCTGACAGATCAAGTGTATGTTTCAGTATTATACATTTTCTAGCTGATACTTTTATTATGAAGATGTTTTTGACTTTTTTAGACTGCAAAAAGGGCTGGAGAAGACTCTTGAGTGTCCCTTGGACAGCAAGAAGATGAAACTTAAAGGAAATCAACAATGAATATTCATTGGAAGGACTGATATTGAAGCGCCAATACTTTGGCCACCCGAGGCGAAGAGCCAATTGTAAAAGACCCTGATGCTGGGGAAGACTGAGGGCAGGAGGAGAAGGGAATGACAGAGGATGAGGTGGTTGCACGGCATCACCGACTCGATGGATACGAGTTTGAGCAACCTCTGGGAGCTGGTGAAGGACAGGGAGGTCTGGCGTGCTGCAGTCCATGGGATCACAGACTCGGACATGTCTGAGCACGTGATTATTATTGAGTGAAACATAACTGAACTGATAATGATGGTAACAGCTTTAAACTCAGCTTTCTCTCTTGTCCACGTTTACGTATCACACAGATCAAAAGAAAATTTCCAGGCAGAAGCAGAGGAACAAAATGATCGAGAAATCCGTCAATAGAAACTAACCCACCGCTAAACCTGGTGGCTCAGACGGTAAAGCGTCTGTCTACAATGCGGGAGACCCGGGTTCAACCCCTGGGTTGGGAAGATGCCCTGGAAAAGGAAATGGCAATCCACTCCAGTACTACTGCCTGGAGAATTCCATGGATGGAGGACCCTGGTAGGCTACGGTCCATGGGGTCGCAAAGAGTCGGACACGACTAAGCGACTTCACTTTCTTTCTTAAACTAACGCACAACTAAACATACCCACAGCTAACAACACGTTAAAGCTGGTAAAGCCGTTCTGCTAAGTGTGTTCTGCATGTTTGACAAGGGAAGTGCTCCCACTGAAGGTATCCTAATAGCCTCAGGCGTATTTACGGGCGTGGAAACTACAATCTGCAAGATGAGAGCGCAGGAGGTTAGGCAAACAGGAGATTAGACACCGCAGAAGAAAAGCTGAAAGCCCTTGATGGTGCGCTAATGGACACTGCACAGAATGACACAGAGACAGAAGAAAATAAATCATAAAAGGGAAAAAAGAACTTCCGCGAGCACTCTACTATGCATAGCACTGGACTCACCGTTTTCAGACTTCCAGTTAAGCCTCATTATATTGCTATCTGAAGGGGCTTCCCTGGTGGCTCAGAGCGAAAAAAAGAAAAAATCCGCCTGCCAAGCAGGAGGTGCAAGTTTTGATTCCTCAGCTGGGAAGATCCCCTGGAGGAGAGAAGGGCAACCCACTCCAGGATTCCTGCCTGGAGAATCTCACGGACGGAGGAGCCTGGCTGAGTACAGCCCAACAGGGTCCTCAGTAAATAGGGTCACAAAGAGACAAGACTGAGCAACTGAGCACACACATACCATCTAAAATCCCGAATCCTCTAGTTGAGAGCCTCTAGAGAGAACTAGAGTTATATCAGAATCACAGAGGTGAGTTGTGGGAACGGGCTGATGCTAAAATCTAGTTACTTAGTGTATACACTTTTCACCAGTGTTACTACTAATGCAACTCTATCCTTGTCTTGGGAGGTGGTGGTGTGTCTAAATTTTGGACCTCTGGGAGGCTATCTACACACGTACCATCTAAAATCCCGAATCCTCTAGTTGAGAGCCTCTAGAGAGAACTAGAGTTATATCAGAATCACAGAGGTGAGTTGTGGGAACGGGCTGATGCTAAAATCTAGTTACTTAGTGTATACACTTTTCACCAGTGTTACTACTAATGCAACTCTATCCTTGTCTTGGGAGGTGGTGGTGTGTCTAAATTTTGGACCTCTGGGAGGCTATCTTTTGCAAGATCAGTTTGCCTACTTTAGGATAAGAGTTTCACCTCTGGGCTGCGTCTTCAGTTACGACTTATCCATAAGCTTTAAATGCCACAAGCATTTACCCCTCCATTAACTAGTCATTCTTTATCTATTTTGATCCCTATGAATCTATGCTTTCCTTATCTCCACAATCTTATTACTGCTGCTGCTGCTGCTGCTAAGTTGCTTCAGTCGTGTCCGACTCTGTGCGACCCCATAGACGCCAGCCCACCAGGCTCCCCCGTCCGTGGAATTGTCCAACCAAGAAACTGGAGTGAGTTGCCATTAGAAAGTCTGTTGATAAATAAGCAGTTTCATCTATGATGCACATCCAGAAGTTGCAGAATTTCCTGAAGTAGCTTTCTAAACAAAACTATATGGCTGCTACATTTTATAAGTAACATCTGTTTTAAAGAACAGGCTGATATTAGCATTATAAATGAGCACTTTAAATAAATACAGAAATCTCAGGTCCTCATCAGTGATTTTCGTACCCAGCCTGGGTGCACAGTCGCTCAGTCGTGTCCGACTCTTTGCGACTCCTTGGACTGCAGCCGGCCTGGCTCCTCCATCCATAGGATTCTCCAGGCAAGAATACTGGAGTGGGTTGCCATGCCCTCCTCCAGGGGGTCTTCCTGACCCAGGGATCCAATCAGACTCTCTTACGCCTCCTGCAATGTCAGGCTGGGTCTTTACCACTAGCGCCACCTGGGAAGCCGCCCCTAATTCTATCTATTGCTAATATTGTGTTCTGGAACTGATACCGAAAGGCAGAAGTTCTTTGATTATTTTCCCATCTATGGACCAGTCTTCCTTGAAATATGTCTGCCCTGTCAGAAAGCTTATAGCATCTTTTCCTTTAAAGTTGTTATTAAGAAGGAAAATCACTGGGATAGATGGATACCTTTCATTGTCTCAGGCTCACTATAAAATCTAAAAGCCCCTTTCTCCGGGGCGGTTGGCTCTATTATTCCTTAAGGGTACTGTCCTTCTTTCTGTTATTATGTTGAGTTTCCAGATTCCCTTGAGAACAGGGGTTCCCATCCTCTGGGATGGAAGGCCTGATAATGTGAGGTAAAGCTGATGTAATAATAGAAATGAAGTAAACAATACATGTAATGTAAGTGAATCATCCCCAAGCTACCTACCCTTCCCACCCTGGTCCATGGAAAAACTGTCTCCCGTGAAACTGGTCCCTGATGCCAAAAAGGTCAGGGACCGCGGCTCTATAATACTTCTCCGATTTCATTTTGTTCATCAATTTCACCTCTTACTTTTTGAAAAACCTGAGTTATAGGATCATTTCCATATTTCACCTTCTAATTCACCTTCTTAAGTAGCCAGCATCCCTTCCTGCTCTAATTGTAATTTTAAAAACTCAGACACCATCTCCATTTAATCATTTTTATTTATTTATTTATTTTTGCCTGCGTCCTAAGTCTCTACTATTGTGTCCGACTCTTTGCAACCCTATAGACTGTAGCTGACCAGATTCCTCTGTCCATAATCTCCATTTAATCTTGATGTATGGTTTCTCTCTTCCACGACCGCTCTTGATCTCTAATCCTTCAGATCCTAATAACCATACTCTTGAGTAGATTTCTCAAGGACGTTTAAATGTTGGCACAGTCCCTGTTTTGCTTTTCATGACAGATATTGGTTTACGTTTGGTCTTATCTTCCCTCTGTTTGGGGAGCTGAATGTTGACACACCTCAGCTGAGACTCCCTTGGACGGCAAGGAGATCAAGAAAGTCCATCCTACAGGAAATCAATGCTGAATATTCACTGGAAAGGAGTGATGCTGAAGCTGAAGCTCCAATACTTTGATCCCCTGATATGAAGAGGTGACTCACTGGAAAAGACCCTGATTCTGGGAAAGACTGAGGGCAGGAGGAGAAGGGGACGACAGAGGAGGAGATGGCTGGATGGCATCACCGACTTGATGGACGTGAGTTTGAGCAAGCTTCAGGAGTTGGTGATGGACAGGGAGGCCTGGTGTGCTGCAGTCTGTAGGGTTGCAAAGAGCTGGACAGAACTGAGCGAATGAGCAATAACAAGAAGCCACCTCAGCTGGTTCCCAACTTAAGTAATTCAGTTTTTATAGGAAACGGAGAGAAAAGGGCAGATCAGACTTTCTGCAGCTTCACTTTTCTCTGGAGGAAGCCCTGGGGGCGTGCAGGAGTATGAGCCTGGGGTCAGCTGTTGACGGAGGAAGCCTCCCTGGGGAGGACGGTTCGCCTGCTTGCTCGTTTGCTGTGGATGTTGGGATCAGGATGAATCTGAGATCATCATCTCTAACTGACACAGCATGTTTCCGAGGAGACTTCCCCGGTGGCCCTAGTGGTATAAAGAACTCACCTGCCAATAGAGGAGACATAAAAGAGACACGGGTTCGATCCCTGGGTCGGGAAGATCCTGTGGAGGACGGCATGACATCCCACTCCAGTGTTCTTGTCTGGAGAATATCATGGCTGGAGGAGCCTGGTGGGCTGCAGTCCATGGGGTCACACAGAGTCAGATACAACTTAACTATTGCAAGGACTTTGCCAGCCTCCTAAGAGATACACACTGGACACACGCTTCGAGACAAGGACCACGTTCTCCAGTCTGTTTCTTTCCTCTCCTCTCAAAGAGCCCCCAGGTGGGCAATGATTCCCCCCTATGTTGCTGCCCTCATCCTCATCTAGATTCTAGCTGTCTACTCTTGAATTACAAAGGGTGCTTCCAGTGTGAAGCATCCCTCTACCTCTGAACTGCCCTGGGGTGGAACTGCCCGACCTTATCTGTATTTTGAAGGACAGGGGAGCCTGGAGTGGTGCAGTCCACGGGGTCCCAAAGACTCGGACACGACTGAGCGCCTGTACAACCACCATCTGTATTTTGTATCTGGGAAGCACCAACCGCAACCATTCTTTCCTGACACACGCTGTGGTCATTTTCATTGGATTTGGAAAAGCCGAAGTCAAACTGAAGCGCTCCAGTTATCTTGAGCTGAAAATCTCTCTTGTCCGGTCCTTGTTGGGTCTGGGCTAATCAAGTCTCCTTCCTTTAAATCTACCTGCAGGTCATTTATCCCTTTCATAATCTTTAGTAGTCTTCACTAAGCCACCTCCAATGTCATTACTGCTCTATTACATAAGGTCATACACACTGGATGGAGTCCAGTCAATATGAAAGAATATCACCCAGAATGCAACTGTACATCCATCCAATAATCACAAAGACTTTATTTGACAACCTGTCCATTGTACAGTGGGCTTCCCTGGTGGTTCACTGGTAAAGACTCTGCCTGCAATGCCGTCGACCCCCGGTGCAACTCCTGGGTCGGGAACCTCCCCTGGGGAAGGGAGAGGCTACCTACTACAGTATTCTTGAGCTTCCCTGGTGGCTCAGCTGGTCAAGAATCTAGCTGCAATGCCATGATTCTAGCTGTCTACTCTTGAATTACAAAGGGTGCTTCCAGTGTGAAGCATCCCTCTACCTCTGAACTGCCCTGGGGTGGAACTGCCCGACCTTATCTGTATTTCAAAGGACAGGGGAGCCTGGAGTGGTGCAGTCCACGGGGTCCCAAAGACTCGGACACGACTGAGCGCCTGAACAACCACCATCTGTATTTTGTATCTGGGAAGCACCAACCGCAACCATTCTTTCCTGACACACGCTGTGGTCATTTTCATTGGATTTGGAAAAGACGAAGTCAAACTGAAGCGCTCCAGTTATCTTGAGCTGAAAATCTCTCTTGTCCGGTCCTTGTTGGGTCTGGGCTAATCAAGTCTCCTTCCTTTAAATCTACCTGCAGGTCATTTATCCCTTTCATAATCTTTAGTAGTCTTCACTAAGCCACCTCCAATGTCATTACTGCTCTTTTACATAAGGTCATACACACTGGATGGAGTCCAGTCAATATGAAAGAATATCACCCAGAATGCAACTGTACATCCATCCAATAATCACAAAGACTTTATTTGACAACCTGTCCATTGTACAGTGGGCTTCCCTGGTGGTTCACTGGTAAAGACTCTGCCTGCAATGCCGTCGACCCCCGGTGCAACTCCTGGGTCGGGAACCTCCCCTGGGGAAGGGAGAGGCTACCTACTACAGTATTCTTGAGCTTCCCTGGTGGCTCAGCTGGTCAAGAATCTAGCTGCAATGCCAGAGACCTGGGTTCGATCCCTGGGTTGGAAAGATCCCCTGGAGGAGGGCACGGCAACCCACTCCAGTATTCTTGCCTGGAGAATGCTATGGACAGAGGAGCATGGTGGGCCGCAGTCCACGGGGTTGCAAGACGCGGATGTGACTGAGTGACTAAGCGCACAGCCCGATATGTACAGTGCAGAGCAGAGGTTCAAAGCTTTGCTACTGTCAGTGTGACGTGGGTCTTGCAGAAGGACAGCTGTTATGTCCTCCACGTCTGTTCTTCTTCATTGTTCAGTCACTAAGCCACTAGGTCACTAAGTCACATCAAAAGGTACAACTGTTTTATGAGACCCCGTGGGCTGTAGCCCGCCAGGCCCCTCTGTCCATGGGACTCTCCAGGCAAGAATCCTGGAGTGGGTTGCCATGCCCTCCTCCAGGGGATCTTCCCAACTCAAGGATCAAACGAGGTCTCCCACACTGCAACCAGATTCTTTACCAGCTGCGCCACCGGGGAAGCCCACTGTATATAATAGTGAAGTGAAGTCGCTCAGTCCTGTCGGACTCTTTGCGACCTCGTGGACTGTAGCCTACCAGGCTCCTCCGTCCAGGGGACTTTTTAGGCAAGAATACTGGAGTGGTTGCTATTTCCTTCTCCAGGGGCTCTTCCCGATCCAGGGATTGAATCCAGGTCTCCCGCACGGCAAGCAGGTGCTTTACTGGCTGAGCCACCAGGGATACAGGTTGTGAAATAAAGACCTTGTGACAATTGGCTGGACATGCAGTGGTATTCTGCTTACCCTTCTTTCATATTTACAGAACTCCATTCAGTGTGTGTAATGAGGGAAGGCCAGTGAAGACCCAGAGAAACAAACACACAACACACACACACACACACACACACACAACTGGATATAGTCCATGAAATTCAAGGACTCTCCAAAAAGCCCGAGCAGAAATGAAAAGGCATAGGGCAGCTCCTGGGACCAGATGTAGCCAGAGATGAAAAGGCAATTCACACGCCCATACTGCAGCTGGGACAAATGAGATTCAATGCTCATTCCTTTGTCTGGACCATATTTAGAGTCCCAGGGAAGAACTCACCTGGTCTAGTCCTGGTCACCGCTCACTCCTTAACAAGGGGCAGAAAGGCCATTTGGTACTCAGAGTCTGGGCTTCCCTGCTGGCTCAGAGGGTAAAGAATCTGCCTGCCAAGCAGGAGACTCAGGTTTGATCCCTGGGATGGGAAGATCCCCTGGAGGAGGACACGGCTACCCCCACCTCAGTATTCTTGCCTGGAGAATCCCACGGACAGAGGAGCCTGGCAGGCTACCTTCCAAGGGGTCGCCGAGAGTTGGACACACTCGAAATGAAACAACAAAGCAAGGGGCAGCCCCTCAAAAGTACAGACAGCCTAATAGATGGGATCCTCCCAGAGAAACTTCCAGTGACACTTCCCCAAGAAGGAGAGATGGATAGTTGGTGGCAGCAAATGAAAGAAAAGAGCAGCTCCTGTTTCTAACTCAGCTCATCTGCGTCCATCCGCTGGCCGATAGCCAGGATCCCCATGGCGGACGCAGATTCCATCTTCAGAACCGCAAGAGCTTTACCCCTGCCCCGTTCCCTGCTCCTGCCTCTCTGTTTTATCCTCCATTAGGTTGGGCAGCACATGTTAGGACTTCTTTGACCACAGGCTCCATGAGCAGTGAGGACCCAGCTGAGTCAGCAGGCGGTTCAGGTGGGAGAGGTGCTCCGAAGCAAATCCCAGGCCGTTAATTCGCTAGTTCTTGATGACTGCTCTTTGCTTCCACGACGCGGAAATGGTGCTGTATTTTAGTTACAGCTCTTTGAAGAAATCTTCGCTATTCTTGTGGCTGTTGCAGCCACCAGTGGCTCTTTTAAAGAGCCCAAGTCTTATAGAGAACAGAAACAAGACAATACCAGATTTTTAAATAATTTTTAATTATAATTTTAATAATAATTTTTAAATAATTTTTAATTTTTCTTCTTAATGAAGAAATCTGCCATCTGGAGGAACATGGTTGGCATTTATTGATTTCTGCTTCTCTAGGTTGGGCTGTTTAGCTAAAGAGGGATGTTAGACCTTCTGTAATAAATCCTTATATGGTATCTCAGATACATGGAGAATTGTATATAGATCCCCCAAGCTGACCCAACATGTGACATGGGGATTATGAAATGTTGGTGTCTTGGACCTCAGTGTTGCATCTGAGCATCCTTTTGGTAAACGTCACATGGTCCACTTCCCTACAGCCATCCATCAGTTTAGCTCAGTTAAGTCGCTCAGCTGTGTCCAGTTCTTTGTGACCCCATGGACTACAGCACGCCAGGCCTCCCTGTTCATCACCTACTCCTGAAGCTTGCTCAAACTCATGTCCATCGAGTCAGTGATGCCATCCAACCATCTCATCCTCTGTCGTCCCCTTCTTCTCCTGCTTTCTATGTTTCCCAGCATCAGAGTGTTTTCCAGTGAGTCGGTTCTTTGCATCACATGGACAAGGACAAAGTATTGGAGTTTCAGCTTCAGCATCAGTCCTTCCAATGAACACTCAGGACTGATTTCCTTTAGGATGGACTGGTTGGATCTCCTTGCAGTCCAAGGGACCATAAAGGATTTCAAATGTCCAAATGGCAAGTAATTAATAGACACCCCCTTTTCCACTCATATTAGACTGAAAAACGAACTAGGGATCACCCGAGATTTTCTATAAAAGGATAGAAAGTAGGTATTTGGGGCTTAGTGGGCCACAGAATCTCTATGAAATCAGCCATAAAGATAGATGAAAGAATGAGTGAGATTGCATTTCATTACAATGTTATTTATGAATGACATCCAGAAAGAGCTGGCCGGACATGACTGAGTGATTAAACAATAACAATTATTTACATAAACAGGCAACAGACCAGAGGTGGCCCACGGGTTATAGCTTACACACCTATGGCCTCAAATTCTGCCTTCCACACCAGTACATTGAGTTCTGATCAACCCAACAATGATAGCAAAACTACTTGCTATCTTTTAAATCATTTATTCAATCTTAATATTATGTATCTATTTACTACGTATATATAGGAGGTTTCCCTGGTGGTTCAACTGGTAAAGAATCCTCCTGCAATGCAGGAGACCTGGGTTTGATCCCTTGGTTGGGAAGATTCCCCTGGAGGACAGCATGGTGACCCACTCCAGTATTCTGGTATGAATATATATATATATTATTCTACAGAGGTAGTAATATCCATCACAACACAGTAAGAGAGCTATCTCTATTTTACAAACCAAGAACTGAGCTTAGGGACCTAACCTGGTCAATATCTCCAAAACATCCAAACAGACATACGGATTTGGTAGTTTCAGCAATTTCAGTCAGGATGGGTTGGGTTATGCTTCGGTGATAAGCAACCCTCAAACCTCAGGAGTGCAAACCAACGAGAATCTGTTTCTTCCTTAAGGAGAGTCCAGTCACTTCTCCAGGTCAATGTCCCTCTGTGTAGCTACCACTCCTGTCTGCTTGCAACTTGTATCAGCTCTGAACTGACACGTTCTCTTATGTTCCCTACAATAAGGGAAGCTAGACAGGTACTTTCTCACTCCAGCACACATACAGATCACCTAGGATCTTATTCAGGTGAAGCTCCAGATACAAGAATTCGGGGGCTGGGGTCTCAGATCCAAATCTCCATCACTCCATGGTGATGCTGGTGTCTAGTGACCACATTCCAAGCAGTACGAGGTACCCTGGCAAGAAAATGATTCTATATGGAAAGAGAGACATCTGGTCAACAAGGCCCAAACAAGGCAGAGAGCTCTGCATAACTTGAGAAAAATACGAAGTGGTCTTGATCGCTTTCGTAGGGTATACAGGAAGCACATCTTCTGGGGTATAGTTGGAATACCTACTCAATCTAGGCTTGGTTGCCTTCAAAGTCTTTACCCAGATCACTGTGTTACCGTACTTATCCTTCTGACAGTCAATCAGTTCTGACTCCCATCCTGTGAGCCTGGAATCCATCTTGCCCTGCGAGTCTTCATCCCTGAGCCTACGCCTCTATCTCCCATCCCCTTGCTCTGCAAACTGTGGTGCCTGAATTGGGAGTATAAACATCATGGGGAGTTTGCTAGAAATACGGAATATTAGACGCACTCCAGACCGAATGAGTAAGAATCTGCATTTTAACAAGACCCTTAGGTGATGTGCATGCACATTGAAGGATGCAGATCACCCTCCAGAGACTATACTTTGCCGACAAAGATCTGTCTGTTCAAAGCTATGGGTTTTCCAGTAGCCATCTATAGATATGAGAACTGGACCATAAACAAGGCTGAGCACCAAAGACTTGATGCTGTCAAACTATGCTGTTGGAGAAGACTCTTGAGAGTCTCCTGGACTGCAAAGAGATCCAACCAGACCATCCTAAAGGAGATCAACTCTAAATATTCACTGGAAGGACTAATGCTGAAGCTCCAATGCTTTGAGCCCCTGATGCAAACAGCTGACTCACTGGAAAAGACCCTGATGCTGGGAAAGACTGAAGGCAGGAAGAGAAGGGGGCAACAGAGGATGAAATGGTTGGATGGCATCACTGACTTGATGGATGTGAGTTTGAGCAAGCTTCAGGGAGGCCTGGTGAGCTGCAGTTCATGGAGAATCACAAATAGTCTGACATGACTTAGTGACTGGACAACAAGAACAATCAGTGTCAGATGACTTTAAATTCTTCCTAGTTTTAGATATCTTTTTATCTGGGAAAAGAGGGAGGGGTGGGTATATTCTGATAGACTGGAGTTAAACCAAAAAAAAAAAAAACCAAAAAAACCGCTTTCATCAACACAAAAGCTTTGACTGGAACATTTAAACCCTTACCATTGCTTTAAGGAAGAGGAATTTCCAAGTGAGTCGGGAGTGCTTTTGAGCACATTCCAAAAGAAAAATTCTAAAACCTCAGAAGGCAATAAATGCCAATTTCCTGCTACAATCCTTGAATGAGCAAAAACGTCCGTTTCAGAATATTCACTGTTAATGTATAGGAAGTATCTGATTTTCCCATGTTGATTCTACATCCTGCAGCTGCGCCGTCATGGATGATTATCCCCATTTCCGTGTGGAACCTGGAAGGTTTTCGCCGTGCCAGAGCAATCTTCGCACTTTTTAATCCCTCATCTTTGTCCTATCGCACTTTTTCCTACAAAGACATCTGCCTGGTTGATTCATTATTTAAAATAAAGTAATCCCAGCAACAGGCTGAAGGAGGTGAACACAACCCCGAAGGGCTGGATGGCTGAGACCTCCAAGCCCTCAGCTGGGATGTTCGAATAGTGATTCAGAGCTGGGAGAAGTGCTCTCGCCTGGCAGGTGGGCTGATTCCCCACCAGCTGGCAGTGATGGGCTTTTTATTCACGTCCCAAGATCAGAAACAGAAAGCGTGCTCAGAGAGCGCCACGGGGCAAAGAGAAGGCGGAAAACACACCAGCGCCCTTGGCAGGCTCATCGGTTCACCAGGTCGCTTGGTAAAATGAGCCAATTTTCTTCCAGCTCTAGCTACTCACAGCCTGGCTTCTTCCTCTCCCGCAGTCATGGGCTTTTAAACCTGGAGCACGGATGGAATGGGGATGCCTGAACAGGCCTGCAGAGCTCCCCCAAGCAGGCTCCGCCTCCTCATGAATATTTAAACAGGCACATGGGAACCTTGACTCTCAAATTCCGAGGGGCTATTACAAGTCCCCCTGCCTGATACAAGGAGCCAGGAGATGAAAACAAAGATAACATTCCCAGCGTGGGAAGAAATAGTATCCTGAATAATTTACAGAGAGCTATCCTATCAACTCTCAGGAAATGGAATTCAGGATAGCCCACCTCCTGGTGTATTGTTGATTTTTCCCCAAAGGAAGGTTGTAATTTTGTCTGAATTTAAGTCACTGAATTTAAGTGATGCTGAATTTAAGTCACTCCTTTGTGCTAACTAAAAAAAAAAAAATTACTGTAAAAAATCAACACAAATCAAATTTTCAAAAAGTATTGATACATCTGGTCAACACTAACCCAGATGGGCTCATGCATTCCATCTCTCTCAGCACTATCAAGGTATAATTGACAAATAAAACTGGAAGATACTTCTTAAAAAGCACAGTGTAATGAGATGACACACGCATATCTTAAGAAAGGATGCTCCCACATCCATCACAAAAATGCTAGCCTTTTGAATTATTTTGTGAAGAACATTCAAGTTCCCTTATCTTTCCAAGTTTCATTTGCACAATGCAGCGGTGTCAGCTACAGTTCCCGTGTTATACACTGAATGCTGCTGCTGTAGGAAGCCGTGTCCACTCTCTGTGACCCCCCCCCCGGGCTGTAGCCCACCAGGCTCCTCTGTCCATGGGGTTCTCCAGGCAAGAATATCGCAGTAGGCTGCCATTTCCTTCTCCAGGGGATCATCCCAACCCAGGGATTGAACCCAGGTCTCCTGCATTATAGAGAGATTCGTTACTATCTGAGCCACCAGGGAGGCCCAAAGTTCCGATCACACACCATAATTAGACAATGATTAATTGATGCTTTCAAACTGTGGTGTTGGAGAAGACTCTTGAGAGTCTCTTGGACTGTAAGGAGATCCAACCAGTGCATTCTAAAGGAGATCAGTCTTGAGTGTTCATTGGAAGGACTGCTGCTGAAGCTGAAGCTCCAATCCTTTGGCCACCTGATGTGAAGACCTGACTCACTGGAAAAGACCCTGATGCTGGGAAAGATTGGGGGCAGGAGGAGAAGGGGACGACAGAGGATGAGATGGTTGGATGGCATCACCGACTCAGTGGACATGGGTTTGAGAAAACTCTGGGAGTTAGTGACACCTCCGTGCTATAGTCCATGGGGTCACAAAGAGTTTGACATGACTGAGTGACTCAATAACAAAAAAGATTTCTATACATCGTGCTGTGCATATAGTATATGTCCCATTGATCGTAGGATAATATTGAGTACACAACATTCTAACTGATGGCTGAATCTCTTCTAAACACTATTTCTAGGACTTAAGATAAATGTGGACATACCAACGTGGCTTCATTAGCTACTCTCCCAGGAGAGATAATGAGCATTACTATGTTTTTTTAAGTGCACAGGAAATCTACTGCTCCTCCAGAGAGCCCCTGTAAGCTGATTCCATCTGCAGATGGCAGAGAAAGCAGTGCTCCCTCCCCAGGCTTGCTGCATGTCTTGTTGACAACTCAATCTAACCCGCAACGCTGACTTAAAACAGACATCATGCGTCGATGGCCCCGGGCCAAATCTTGCCTGCTGCTTGCTTGTATACAGTGCAAGAGCTGTGAATGTTTTTTATTTTATTTTCCGTTGTGTTGTTATTGTTGCTGTTTTTGCATTTCCCAGTGTTTGGGAACAATCAAAAAGAATAATATTTTGTAACACATGAAGATTCTGTGAAATCCCCATTTCAGTGTCCATAAATGCAACCACACTGAAATACAGCCACTGGCGTTTCTGCACTGTCTCTCTCCTTCTGGACAAGAAAGTTAAAGATGTTTACTATCTGACGCTTGGCAGAGCAAAGATCTAAGGCTTCCTCCTCCTTAGAAGCAGAAGCAACACCCCACGGGAGAGGTGTGAAATAGTGAATCCCAGGCCAGATCCTGGAAAAGATTTAGAATGTCTGATTTAAGTGGATCCCCAGGTGACTCATGCAGACATGAAATTTTGACAAGTCCACCCTAAAGAGAATGGATATCGTACACATTTATCAAGAGTTCAGTTCAGTCGCTCAGTCGTGTCTCACTGTTTGTGATCCCATGGACGGCAGCATGCCAGGCCTCCCTGTCCATCACCAACTCCTGGAGTTTACCCAAACTCATGTCCATTGAGTCGGTGATGCCATCCAGCCATCTCATTCTCTGCCATCCCCTTCTCCTCCTGCCCTCAATCCCTCCCAGCATGAGGGTCTCTTCCAATGAGTCAGCTCTTCCCATCAGGTGGCCAAAGTATTGGCGTTTCAGCTTCCGCCTCAGTCCTTCCAGTGAATGTTCAGCACTGATTTCCTTGAGGATGGACTGGTTGGATCTCCTTGCAGTCAAGCAAGGGACGTCAATTTAAAGCAACGCAAACAAATTGATTCATAACTCACAAGAGTCAGGGGTATTTTAGTTGAAAGTAAATACTAGATGATTAGATGTTAACTTTCACGGGGGAAAAACATCTGAGGAAATTTGAGATTTAACTCTGAACAATTCTAAAATGGAGAGAACAAACATAAGCCTAGTTTTCTAAACAGGGACACTTGCTTGCTCATAGTTTTTTTTTTTTTTCCTTTTTTTAATTGATCTAAACTGTTCCTTGGAGAAGGCAATGGCACCGCACTCCAGTACTCTTGCCTGGAAAATCCCATGGATGGAGGAGCCTGGTGGGCTGCAGTCCGTGGGGTCGCACAGAGTCAGACACGTCTAAAGCGACTTAGCAGCAGCAGAAAACTGTTCCTCGAGGTAAAGGTGTGACTAATTAACCAACAGAGCCGTGTAAACAATTTCATCTGTGCAACAGGAATGATTTATGGGTGAATATATGCTCTAAGGTGATGAGCCAACAAAAAGGAGTTTCACAGCTCACGGAGCATTATCACCCAGGAGATCATTCTAACCCAGCAGTCCATAGCCATTTACCCAAAGAAACGGTCTGTCAAGGCTATTCCCCTTGACACTTCAGCTGGTTATCTCAGAACGACAGGACAAGGACCTCTTACAGATCCCCGTGGACTCTACCCTCAGGCGGAGAGCAGCGGAGATGCTTAAGATTCTGCCTTTCTTAGGTTTAAAGCCTTGTTTCTTTTGACGGGGACCCAGGTTATTCTTAGTCATTAGTCACAGAGGAAGAATGGACAAGAACAAGACTGCAACTTCTCCTGCGATATCTGTTAATGCAGTCCCTAAACAAGCCCGGTATTCTACCTGGGTTGTCAGGGGTCAATGCCAAAAATGATGCATTGCCAGGTTCATGCCTGTATGTATGTTTCCAGTGTCTAGTTTAGGTGAGCAACCCCAAGAGGCGTTAACTTTCAAAACGCTGGAGAGGAAAAATCTTTGGAAAACATCACAAGAGTCTAAAACTCAATGGATATATGCACGTGTATAACGGATTTGCTTGGCTATACAGCAGAAAGTAATACAACATTGTAAATCAACTATACTCCAATACAGTGTTCTTAAAAAGGACGACACTTGGCGAAATCTCCCGAGATGAAGCAGGCATAGTCACCCATCACGGTCATTCACTCAGCAGTCACGAAAGTGATTTGCATAGAAGTCAGTTGTCACAGGCTCTAGACAAATGTAATCAGTCATCCACACCTTTTCTGAACTTCTGACAGTGTGGTGGTACACGGCCACGTGAGGGTTTCGGATCCCTTCTGTCCGTGGTGGGGCCCATCAGCTTGGGTCTAGATGCTATGGCCTCATTCACAATTTCACGTCACAGTGCGTTTCCCCTTTAATCATTCCAGCCGTCCTGTTAGGAGCACGTCCGTCACTCCACTTCTGACGTAATGCCGAGCGCCGCCTCATTTCACTGGGGGTGACCTGGAGACAGTAACGCGGGCCATCACCCCAGCCTCTTCCCCACGTGAAACGCAACCTCCAGGGCGACGGAAAGCATCACGGCTTCTACCAAGTCCTTTGTTGGAAGAGCCAGTGTGACTAAGGGACAGATTTCCACTTTCAACCTGCACAGGGATGAAGCCAACTCCTACAATACACGCAAGTTCTATAATATTCTACACGGGGACCCCTTCAATGATTAAACAAACAAACAAACAGGAAAGGGACCCTCCACTATTTTCAACCAGACCAAAAATCAATGTGAACGGGTGCGTATTCATCCCACAAAATGCGATGATGTTGACTAACTAAATGTGACTATCCATTGGGATTTATGGAACAGTCCCAGCGATGGAAACCAACATAAGCTAACTGAAGAGGATTAAAAAGGAAAAATAACATCTCTTAAAGTTAAAAAAAAAATGAGTAAAATAAAACCAGGTCAGAGCAGATTAGAGACAGTGCCTCAAAAGGAACAAAGGCGATTGGCTGACTTTTTCATTTGGGTACCCTTCCTAGGTTCCCTGGTGGCTGAGATGGTAAAGCGTCTGCCCGCAATGCAGGAGACCCGAGTTCAGTCCCTGGTTCGGGAAGATCCCCTGGAGAAGGAAATGGCAACCCACTCCAGCACTCTTGCCTGGAAAATTCCATGGACAGAGGAGCCTGGTAGGCTACAGTTCCAGTGGATTGCAAAGAGTTGGACACGACTGAGCAACTTCACTTTTTCACCACTCCTGGGGTGAATTCACTCCAGCCCTTTTGTGCTCTGTTAAATATCCACATTCACTAAAGAGAGACTCCAACTTCAGTAACTTCAGTTAAATATTTACTCCTTCACGATGCTATGAAGGTTAAGGGGGCGTGTCTAAAACCCATCCTCCCAAAAAGGAAAGAGGCCCGGATGCTACTGTTGATAGAGCAACATATGAATGGAAGATAGGTGATCAGAGCAAAATCAGGCCATGAAACTTCTTGCCTCTCTGGCATCCAGAAAACCCAGCTTTTCACAGGGACATTTACAAATCTGCCCACCACGTAACACGCAGTAGTCATTCCAGGTACAATGAGGCTTGCTCCTTGGAAGGAGACAACATACCCTCAACACCTGGCCAACCATCCCGGGATGCCCCTGTGGTCTCTGACTTTATCTCGACTCCACAGTGATGTTCGACCACGTAGACAGTGAGACATTAACCACCAGAGCCAATGGGCCCGGCCACTTGAGGACAAGGAAATGAGGTACTTAATTAAAACACGCACAGCAAGTCGTGTATGAGATACAGAATCCACAGGGGCCACATCGTATATTTCACCTGCACCTTTTCCTGCCTCTTCAAGTCCTTGTGACACTCGTGGGCAACACTTGGATTCATGAGGGCTCCTTGCTTGGTGGAAATGAAGCTACCGAAAACCTCCTGAGCACTGCAGGGCCACCCAGGCAGATGGACATTGTGCTCATTCATCCTGACCAGCCAGCATGATGGCAAAGGCAGCGGTCTCAGAGATCCCACTGGGTTCTTCCCTGCGGCCTTACATGAGAATCACACATCCTCAGAAGCATCCAAGTCAGAGGCCCCATACAGCATTCTAAACACCCAAAACAGACACAGTAGGCCACTATAGGTAAGCACAGAAGCTTCATCTTCACAATATTGCTGTTTAAAGAGTGGCACCCCATTCCAGTACTCTTGCCTGGAAAATCCCGTGGCAGAGGAGCCTGGTGGGCTGCAGTCCATGGAGTCACTAAGAGTTGGACACGACTGAGCAACTTCACTTTGGCTTTTCACTTTCATGCATTGGAGAAGGAAATGGCAACCCAGTCCAGTGTTCTTGCCTGGAGAATCCCAGGGATGGGGGATCCTGGTGGGCTGCCATCTATGAGGTCGCACAGAGTCGGACATGGCTGAAGTGACTTAGCAAAGTGTGTCTAGCCTGGGGAGGCATTTAATCCCTGGATAGTTCAATGTGCCAGTCAGACAAGCTCAGAGCCAACTGGAGGAGAAACAGACATTTTCTGAATAGGTCCTTAGAGATTCTCAAGAGTAAAGAGAAAAAGAGAGAGACAAATGCTGATAAATAAAAGCATACACTAGCTTTAGAAAAGGCAGAGGAACCAGAGATCAAATTGCTAACATCCGCTGGATCATGGAAAAAGCAAGAGGTTCCAGAAGAACATCTATTTCTGCTTTATTGACTATGCCAAAGCCTTTGACTGTGTGGATCACAAGAAACTGTGGAAAATTCTGAAAGAGATGGGAATACCAGACCACCTGACCTGCCTCTTGAGAAATCTGTATGCAGGTCAGGAAGCAACAGTTAGAACTGGACATGGAACAACAGACTGGTTCCAAATAGGAAAAAGAGGACATCAAGGCTGGATATTGTCACCCTGCTTATTTAACTTCTATGCAGAGTACATCATGAGAAACGCTGGGCTGGACAAAGCACAAGCTGGAATCAAGATTGCCGGGAGAAATATCAATAACCTCAGATATGCAGATGACACCACCCTTATGGCAGAAAGTGAAGAGGAGCTAAAGGGCCTCTTGATGAAGGTGAAAGAGGAGAGTGAAAAAGTTGGCTTAAAGCTCAATATTCAGAAAATGAAGATCATGGCACCTGGTCCCATCACTTCATGGGAAATAGATGGGGAAACAGTGGAAACAGTGTCTGACTTTATTTTTGGGGGCTCCAAAATCACTGCAGATGGTGACTGCAGCCATGAAATTAAAAGACGCTTACTCCTTGGAAGAAAAGTTATGACCAACCTAGATAGTATATTCAAAAGCAGAGACATTACTTTGCTGACTAAGGTCCATCTAGTCAAGGCTATGGTGTTTCCTCTGGTTACGTATGGATGTGAGAGTTGGACTGTGAAGAAGGCTGAACGCTGAAGAATCAATGCTTTTGAACTGTGGTGTTGGAGAAGACTCTTGAGAATCCCTTGGACTGCAAGGAGATCCAACCAGTCCATTCTGAAGGAGATCAACCCTGGGTGTTCTTTGGAAGGAATGATGCTAAAGCTGAAACTTTAGTACTTTGGCCACCTCATGCAAAGAGTTGACTCACTGGAAGACTCTGATGCTGGGAGGGATTGGGGGCAGGAGGAGAAGGGGACGATCGAGGATGAGATGGCTGGATGGCATCCTGGACTCGATGGCCGTGAGTCTGAGTGAATTCCGAGAGATGGTGATGAACAGGGAGGCCTGGCGTGCTGCGATTCATGGGGTCACAAAGAGTCGGACATCACTGAGCAACTGAACTGAACTGAACTGAGTCCGATGTGGATCAAGGTGGGGAAAATACTTGGTTACAAATATCTGAAGCATATGCAAAATGTTAAGCGTTCTAATCTAAAATTTTGCAGTTCCTTCTTAATTTTTGTGTATATGTCATTTCAGTTTACATTTTATCTGGCTTTGTATGTACTGCATGGTAGAAACTTTACTTTGTAAAAAAATTTCTGTGACTTCTGTGTCTAAGACGCTTTCTCACCTTTTTTGAAGGCAGATTCTCCTGTGATGTAGCTTTTCACGGGCCACTTTGAAACAGAGTTGTTCCTTTGTATTGGGACTTTCCTAGAGCGTCTTCTATGGAAGGAAAAAATATATTGTTTACTTTTTCTTAATCAGGTTTTAAATGGAAGCATAGTTAAATGGAAATGTGGCGTTAGGTTCCAGGGTGCAGCAAAGTGATTTGCTTACAAGTGTCTGTATTCTTTTTCAGATTCTGTTCTACTATAGGTTATTATTACATACTGAATATATTTCCCTGAGCTCTAGAGTAGTTCCTTGTTGTTTACTGACTTTATATATGAATGTGTATATGTGAAACTCAAATCCTAAATTTAGTATCTCCTACCTTGCCCTTTGGTAAGTATACGTTTGTCTTCTACATCTGTGAGTCTATTTCTGCTTTGTAAATAAGTTCATTTGTCTCCTTCTTTTTAGATGCCACATGTAAATGATAACGTATGATAGTTGCGTGTCTTGGTCTGACATAGTTCACTCAGTATGACAATCTCTAGTTCCTCCTACATTGTTGCAAATGACATTATTTCATACTTTTTCATAGCTATCTAATATCCCATTGTGTTTATGGGAAATATCTATTTTTTCTTTTTTGGCCGTGCTATGAATCATGCAAGACTGGACCTGTGCCCTCTGCAGTGGAAGCAGAGAATCTTACCCACTGGGCCACCGGGGAAGTCCTCATTGCATCTTGTTTATCAGTTCATCTATCCATGGACATTCAGCTTGCTTCCATGTCCTGGCTATTACAGACAGCGCTGCAGTGGACCCTGGGCTACACGCATCTTTCTGAGTTAGAGCATTTCCCTGACACGTGTGCAGAAGTGGGATTATATGACCATTTGAGAGACTTCACTTTCGGTTTCACTTTCATGCATTGGAGAAGGAGATGGCAGCCCACTCCAGTGTTCTTGCCTGGAGAATCCCAGGGACGGGGGAGCCTGGTGGGCTGATGCCTATGGGGTCGCACAGAGTCGGACACAACTGAAGTGACTTACCAGCAGCAGCAGCTAACTCTATTTCTAGATTTTTTTTTTTTTTAGAAACCTGTGTACTTTTCTCTTTCGTAGCTGCGCTAATTCACATGCCTGCTCCAGCACGCTTGCCTGGAAAATCCCACGGACGGAAGAGTCTGGTAGGCTCCAGTCCACGGGGTTGCAAATAGTTGGACACAGCTGAGCTACTTTACTAACCAACAGTACTAGAGGGTTCCTTCTCTCCACATAGTCCACAGCATTTATAAAATAATGCATCTTTAGGTGATAAGTATACTTGTAGGATAAAGAAATAATTAACAGTAATAAATATCCCAAAGCAGTTATACTACCAAGGCAAAAATATCTGTGCTGAGTTTGTTATCACTATTTTGGCAATGCTCTATGACTAAGAAAGAAAAGATGAAGAATTAAACTAATGAAAAATTTATAATAAAAGAAACCATAACCTATGGATTTATATGTGATTATTGCAGTGAGTGATATAAAAAGTACAATAAGACAAAACCAATTACCTATTTATTACAGGAGAGATGTGCTGAGGAGGAAAAATAATATTTGTGATTTGCAAGGCTCATAAACCAGCAGACATTCCTGATTCATGTGTACGGGCTTTGAGTTAGTTGACGTAACCTACCAAAAATGCTCCCCCGGGGAAACCGAGAATTCTTCATGTCTGATTTATCGCCCAAACACTCTTTATTTTACAGCAGCATTTACAGTTTACTGATCAGCTCGTCAACAGGTTCATCCATTTGGGGACAGCATTCTGTTTATGAATAAACCATAAAAAAAATCATACAATTAATATAAAGAACCATAGCAAGGAAAACTGGGGCACAAAACTGAGGTAATAAATTAAAGCCACATTTTTCTTTTGATGTATTCTTTTATGACCCTGATTGTATCTTACATTCCAGAATTGTAACTTTCTGCTGTAAATGAAATAATTTTCCGGTTGATATTGACCCACTGCTCACCAAAAAAGTTGAGTAATACCATCAGTAATCTTGAATAACGGGATTCAGCCCCTAAAGCTGATAAGCTGTTCTTTGAAACATTAATTCACTGTTTGCTTTACATCTGTTGCAGGTTACAGTATAACATACAGCATCAGCTTCACCAAATACCTCAATACTCAATCCCCGATTTTTCCTAGAATCCCCTTGCAGACAGGAACTCTACCAACTCATTATAGAGACAGCTAATAACAGCGTCTACTCAGAGATGGGGACAAAATTACTGGAGAAAGTTTCTTATTCATTCTCAAGTAATTTTGCCAAATTATTTGAATGATCCTAAGTCATCGTCTAGGGCTTCCCTCGTAGCTCAGCTGGTAAAGAATCGGCCTGCAGATACAGGAGACCCGGGTTTGATTCTTGGGTTGGGAAGATCCCCTGGAGAAGGGAGTGGCAACCCATTCCAGTATTCTTGCCTGGAGAATCCCAGGGACAGAGGAGCCTGGCGGGCTACATTCCATGAGGTCACAAAAGAGTTGGGCATGACTGAGGTGACTTAGCAGGCAGGCAGAGGTTAACCTTCTGTCGGAAGACCTTCACTTGGAAACATATGTGCTTTCTAGAAAGACATGTGTCTGGATTACCATACTTCAAGTTATCTCCACTTCAGCAATATCAATATTGAAGACTGGATAATGCTCCATTCTGGGACTTCCCAGGTGGCTAAGTGGCAAAGAAACCATCTACCAAGGCAAGAGATGTGGGTTTGATCCCTGGATCAGGAAGATCCCCTGGAGGAGGAAATGGCAACCCACTGCAGTATTCTTGCCTGGACAACCCCATGGACAGGGGAGCCTGGTGGGCTATAGCTCACGGGGTCACAAAGAGTCGACAAAACTGAGCAACTGAATTGAACTGAACTTACTGAATTTGTTTCAATATTGCTTTCGTTTCATGTTTTGCCTTTTTTTCTTGGCCCCAAAGCACATGGGATCTTAGCTTCTCCACCAGGGATGGAATCCTTACTGTCTACACTGGAAGGCCAAGTCTTAACCACTGGACCACCAGGGAAGTCTCAAAGAAAGGACGCTTTGTGAAACTGCCCCAACTCCCGCGGCTAGGAGATGGCAGAGTCTGCACTGGGGGCGGAGTTGGCTTCTCACCCAGGCGGAAGCCTTCCTCTCTTGCACGACACTTTTCCACACTCAGGTCTGTGCCGGGCACTCAGTCACGCTGTTCTTTAGATGGCCTCGGGCTGGTGTATTTCACCTTCATCTTCTTGCTCACCTGCAGCGTGGTAGGTCTGGGGAAAGACAGAATGAGTGGGGTCTGTCTAAAGGAGTTAACACCCACTGGCCAGTAATTTCATCGCTCCCTTCTCAGACGGTCATCTCATGAACTTCTATGACATCCCCTTTTAAAGCTGTCACTCGGGGGACCAGAGCTTGAATTCAGACTCAAGGAGACACGATGCTTTTCTCTTGGAAGTGCACGTTTAATGGGGGATATCAACGCATAGACGTATCACAAAAAGATAGACAGACTACATTATACGGGTACAGACTGAAAGTGACATCGTACCAACCCCCGAGATAAGCCCCAAACCCAGTTGCAGTCCCTCTGTCTGCGGCCACTGCAACATGGAACCACCGTTTCTGTTTCGCTTTGATCACACTGAGGGGTATATTGGAATCTTGGTTCCCTAACCAGGGATGGAACCTGAGCTCCCGACATAGGAAGTGTGGAGCCAATCACAGGACCGCCTTTTTTTTTTTTTTGCAGTGGGTGTACTGATCTTCAAAGGATGCTATCTAATTCTTTTGTTTGTTTTCTCCAAACTTAAACTTTCTATTTTGTATTGGAGTATAGTCAAGATACTGGGTTCGATTCCTGGGTTGGGAAGATCCCATGGAGAAGGGAATGGAACCCACTCCAGTATTCTTCCCTGAAGAATCCCATGGGCTACAGTCCACAGGGTCGCAAAGAGTCAGACACGAGTGAGTGACTAACACACACACACACACACACACACACACACACACACAGCTGATTAACAATGTTGTGATAGTTTCAAGTGAACAGTGAAGGAACATGGCCATAGAGATACATGTATCCATTCTCCCCTAACCTCCGATCCTCATTCAGGCTCGCCCATAAACACTACAGATGCTATCCAACTTGGCCTGATGAGCTGGTGAGGATGATTAAGTTTACTCTTGAACAAGGTACGTCACAAACAACAGAACAGATAGAAAACTCTCGTTTAGAAGGGATCGTCAGGAAATCATTTGCTCACAGTATGGACGCTCGTCAGTGTGACTTTCCTAACAGATACCTATAGTACATCTGTGGCTTTTAAGACCTATGGGCTGAAAATGTAGAAAACCGGTAGATGATGACTTTGACAGTTACAAACCTCACCACGTACCTGTGGGAACTACAGCCGACAATGTGTACATTATTCCTTTTGTAACATTGTGGAGCCGACTTCAGTGCCTCTTGATAAGAAGACTTCAGGGGTAAGGAATGAGTCATACATACTGGTACAGGCTCTCTCTGATTCTCAATTTTTGTGACCACAGTACATCAAACTTGGGGATTCCTGGGTGGCTCGGTAGTAAAGAATCGATTGCCAATGTAGACGTAGGAGATGCGGGTTTGATCCCTGGGCTGGGAAGATCCCCTGGAGAAGGAAATGGCATCCCACTCCAGTGTTTGGAAAACCCCACCGACAGGGGAGCCTGGTGGGTTACAGTCCATGGGGTCACAAAGGGTAAGATCTGACTTAGTGAGTAAAGAATAACAACGTCAAGCTTTTCTCTCCCATAACTTTGAGATCATTCTTTCTACGGACACACACTGACTTCGGTATCATGAGTTAGCTTCTTTGCCACTGATCATGAGAGGAATGATGTCGGTAGAATGCAGAAGGTGCCTTGGTTCATATAAACTGTATTCTGGATTTTAATGTTTCATACCAGTGAGTCACAGCTGTAGAACACAAAATACACGCACATAGCTGAAATCATCAACTGCCCGGAGAAAAGAGAAATGTACACGATTTCTATCTCCCCTCCTTCTCTTTTTAGCCCATGTAGCCAGTCATTCCATCATCTGGGACGTGCTGATGACCTTGTTTCTCCTTGACTTCTGTACATTTTTCTTTGTCTTCCAAAACCTGGGGTACATCCCCCTTCCAGCCAGCTATCATTCTCCAGCAGAACATTCCACACACACACCAGCCTCCGTTTAAAATGAGCACTGTGAGTGGTTTTTCATTTACTAGTGACTTTGATATGACTGTATTTGTTATTATGCAGGTTGCAAAGTTCAAAAGGTTTTGAGCAACATGATCTCGACTATTTTCCCCGAGCCCTGTTATTTTTAACTGTTTTGCTAATTGCTACATTTATTTTTCAGGCTTGTCTCTACTATGGAATAGCAAAACAAACAAAAGCAAACTCAAATATAAAAACCCTGTATTCACCCTTAGAGGATCCATAAGCTCAGATATATCTTCCTGTAATAAAAAGAACAAAATCTTCATTTCACCCCATCTCTCCCTGGAACTACAAATCTCTGGCTATCCATCACTTCACAGGGAAATCTCATGAAATATTCATCTCTAATTGCCATCTCCCCTTCACAGTTCCCAAGGCTGGTTTTCATCTCCTCCACTGGCTTAAAACATCTCCCACACTGGTTACCAGTAAGGTCTTTGCAGCTATAACAGACACACACACACACACACACACAAAACAGACACGGTCCACAGGTCCCTGGACCAGGGGGGATGGATGGATAGATTGTGGTGCCTTCATAATATGACAAAATTAAATCAGGTGAGAATGATGTATGTGAGTGTGGACCAGCCTCAAAGTAACGATGCTCATTGGGAAAAGCCACCTTCAAAGACTAAACCCAGGGACTCCTCTGGTGGTGTGGTGGTTCAGAAATCGCCTTGCAATGTAGGGAACATGGGTTCCATCCCTGGTCACAGAACTAAGATCCCACAAGCAACTACGAGAGTCCGTGCATCACGAGAAAAGAGGAAAGACTCCTGGGTGACAGGCTGAAGGTCCCAAGGGCCACAACTAAGACCCAGTGCTGTTGCCGTTGCTCAATGCTCCGACTCTTTGCGACCCCGTGGACCACAGCATGCCAGGCTTCCCTGTCCATCCCCAACTCCCGGAGCTTGCTCAAACTCATGCCCATTGAGTCAGGGATGCCATCCAACCAACCCATGCTCTGCATCAGCCATACAGATAATTGGATGGATAGACTGTGGTGCCTTCATAATATGACAAAATTAAATCAGGTGAGAATGATGTATGTGAGTGTGGACCAGCCTCAAAGTAACGATGCTCATTGGGAAAAGCCACCTTCAAAGACTAAACCCAGGGATTCCTCTGGTGGTGTGGTGGTTCAGAAATCGCCTTGCAATGTAGGGAACATGGGTTCCATCCCTGGTCACAGAACTAAGATCCCACAAGCAACTACGAGAGTCCGTGCATCACGAGAAAAGAGGAAAGACTCCTGGGTGACAGGCTGAAGGTCCCAAGGGCCACAACTAAGACCCAGTGCTGTTGCCGTTGCTCAATGCTCCGACTCTTTGTGAACCCGTGGACCACAGCATGCCAGGCTTCCCTGTCCATCCCCAACTCCCGGAGCTTGCTCAAACTCATGCCCATTGAGTCAGGGATGCCATCCAACCAACCCATGCTCTGCATCAGCCATACAAATAAAACTAAATATTAAAGAAAAGGCTCAATCCTGCATTTTACAGGACATTCCAGCCAAAACTACCCAAGCCGCCTGGGGTAGTTGAGGGGCTGCTTAAAGGGGTGTTTTGAGCCGGTGAGGCAGGAGAGGTAAAGGAATCGTCATGTATCCTGAGGCCGAGATCTGTACACTATGTTTGTCAGTATCGTAAATCTGAACCTGCAAAAGGGCTTTTACTGTGTGCAAATTGCACCATTAAAAAAACCAATCAGTAAACCGGATATGTTTTGTTCCTCGGTGGATTTGACGTGGTTACTGCACAGGGCACAGGTTTTCCATCAGCTCTGGTTTGTGTCTCTTCTACTTCTCCCTTCTGTGCTGATGGCTCCAATCTGGTCCCTCACTGCTGTCTCTTCCATTCACTCCCCCTCTCCTCTCACCAGCATCCAGCTGTCCAAAAGCTCCAGAATGACCCAGTTCCACACCACTGTGTTCTGACCGTCTTCAGATCCGCTGTCCTATTCACCAGTTGATTCCACCTACGAGTTGATGACTCGCCAGTTTTCCCAGACATGTCATCTGTCCTAGAGACCCACCTATGAACTTATCTTTAGATATCTCAGGCTTCCCTGGTGGCTTAGATGGTAAAGAATCTGTCCACTATGCAGTAGACCTGGGTTCGATCCTTGGGTTGGGAAGATGCCCCGGAGAAGGGCATGGCAACCCACACCAGTATTCCTGCCTGGAGAATTGCATGGACTGAGGAGCCTGGTGGGTTAAATTCCACAGGGCAGCAAAGAGTTGGATCAGTTCAGTTCAGTTCAGTCATTCAGTCGTGTCCGACTCTTTGCAGCCCCATGAATCACAGCACGCCAGGCCTCCCTGTCTATCAACATCTCCCGGAGTTCACTCAGATTCACGTCCATCAAGTCCGTGATGCCATCCAGCCATCTAATCCCCAGTTGTCCCCTTCTCCTCCTGCCCCCAATCCCTCTCAGCATCAGAGTCCTTTCCAATGAGTCAACTCTTTGCATGAAGTGGCCAAAGTACTGGAGTTTCAGCTTTAGCATCATTCCTTCCAAAGAAATCCCAGGGCTGATCTTCAGAATGGACTGGTTGGATCTCCTTGCAGTCCAAGGGAGTTGGATAAGACTGAGCAAATAACACTATCATTTGGACATCTCGTCCACAGCTGTCCTGTGAGCTGGAAACACACCCCTTGGCCCATCCTCTGCT
>SJYC01129043.1:0-46119 GCA_006408675.1 Madoqua kirkii | reverse complement strand
CTTCAGAATGGACTGGTTGGATCTCCTTGCAGTCCAAGGGAGTTGGATAAGACTGAGCAAATAACACTATCATTTGGACATCTCGTCCACAGCTGTCCTGTGAGCTGGAAACACACCCCTTGGCCCATCCTCTGCTTGTTTGTGGGCTCAGTCATGTCTGACTCTCTGCCACTCTATGGACGGTAGCCCACCAGGCTCCTCTGTCCACAGGATTCTCCAGGCAAGAAGATTGGAGTGGGTTGCCATGCCCTTCTCCAGGGGATCTTCCCCACACAGGGATAGAATCTAAGTCTCTTGCATTGCAGGCAGATTCTTTACCATCGGCACCACTAGGGAAGCCCCGTGGAGTGGCAGAAAGCATCCCAATTTCACCCAGAATGGATCGGAGCTCAGACTTCCTTCCCTGACTCCTCCCTTCTCCATCTCCACGGCATCCTGCACACTTCTGGATAAATGGTCAGCCAGGATCGACCCCACTTTCTACTCTTGGGACCAGCCCTGGCACCTGCTCAAGCCTCTTTGTGCAGTTCCCCTGCCTCAATTCACCCCCATCCTCATCTCTGGAATCCCTGTGCTAATTTCCATCCCTTCTCTCCCTGCCTGCAACCGTGCCCTTTCCAAGCAGCCTCTTACTCTTTGGAATTACAAACACAGGGTCCCTTGATGTCTCAGCCCTTGACGCTTGGTTTCAAAGGACTCCCAAGCCAGTCAACAGAGGCTAAACTCCTAGCAAGTACTTCAACCAGCAGATGTTCAAGAAGACAGCCCTTAAAATACATTGAGTTAAAAACAAAAAAGAATCATTTACTGTCTATTAACTGCCAGAGACGGAATCTACAAAGATGAATCATATACTGGGCTGTCCTCAAGGAAACAGGGATGTGAACATACTCAATAAAAGGGCTCCTCAACCCCGCCCCCCGCCTCCAGCCCTCAAAGGCACCCTTTCTTACACTGGCACGTTGGAAATAAATGAGTTGGTAAAGAGAGTGTGTCTCATCAGGAAGTGGTTTGCTTATCTCTATTGTTGATTTTTCCCCAAAGGAAGGTTGTAACTTTGCTTTTTTACAGGTTGGAAAATCGATGCTGAGTTTAAGTCACTCCTCTGTGCTAATTCAAAAAAAATGTCACTGTTTATAGTGTTGTTTATATTTACAATCAACACAAATCAAATTTTCAAAAAGTACTGATACATCTGGTCAACACTAACCCAGATGGGCTCATGCATTCCATTTCTCTCAGCACTATCAAGGTATAACTGACAAATAAAACTGGAAGATACTTCTTGAAAAGCACAGTGGAATGATATGACACACATATATCTTAAGAAAGGACGCTCCGACATCCATCACAAAAAATGCTAACCTTTTGAATTATTTTGTGAATGGCATTCAAGTTCTCTCATCTTTCCAAGTCTCATTTGCACAGTGCAGTGATGTCAGCTACAGCTACCGTGTTATATACTGAATACTGCTGCTGCAGGAAGGCATGTCCAATTCTCTGTGACCCCTCCGGGCTGTACCCCCAGGCTCCTCTGTCCATGGGGTTCTCCAGGCAAGGATATTGGAGTGGGTTGCCATTTCCTCCTCCAGGGGATCTTCCCGACCCAGGCATCGAACCCGCCTCTCATTAGATCTCCGACATCAGCGAGCAGGTTCTTTACCCCTACTGCCACCTGGGAAGCTCACCATTATCTTCAAACTTTATAGCAAAAGAAACGGAATAATCCAAATACTTCAGTCACTTGCCTCCAATCATACGTTTAGTAAGGGCAAGACTAACATTAGTAAACAGGCAGTCTGATTCTCCACTGGGTAATACCTTCAAAAACAGGTCAAAATGAAGAAAGAAAACACAGCTTTAATATTTAATGCTAAGAATCTTCAAATTGTGAAAAAAGACAAAGAGTCAGAGTTTCTTAAAAGCACAGACAGAAGGGGTTGAAGGAGACACAGTTCTGTAAAGGGCAATCTTTAAAAAAGGACGTTAATGTTGATTTTCAAAATAAGACATCTCTGTCTTGTTTACTGAATATAGTGAGCACAGGACGGGCACACAAGGGTCCCAAATCTTTGGCCCATCAGTCTGTCCCTTGGATGGAGACCTCGTGACTTAGAATGGAGAGAACTCACGCATAATGACGCTAAAGCTTGGAAATCATATTTCAAGGACTCACTCCAGTTTTAAACTAAGCGTGCATAAAATATAGCCACTTCTATTCCCAAAAGTATTTCACTTTGACAGATCTGGCAAAGTGTGCACTGTATGAGGTTGTTTGTCAAAAACTCACAAACTGTATCCTAATAATCTTTTTTTTAAATTCCTTTTAACCAGAGGAAATATGCAGCACCATATATCTGAGAAAGGTAAATAAATAGCGTCTGTTGATGTTTTTTTTCCCCATAAGAGAGAGAGCAAAGAAGAGTCAGAATGCTGTATCTTACACCAAGTACTATTTAATTACCTTTTGACGTGTAACAAACACAAACAGACCAGAGTTCAGAAAATACCTCTGTGTCTTCAGCTTGCAGGGAATCTCATACCAAGCATGGAATGACCCTGGGCAACTGAATCCAGTCACCCACACACCCTAAATATGCAGAAGACATTTGAGAGCCCCTTGGACTGCAAGGAGATCAAAACAGTCCATCCTAAAGGAAATCAACCCTGAACATTCATTGGAAGGACTAATGCTGAAGCTGAAGCTCCAATACTTTGGTTCCTTGATGTGAAGAGCTCACTCAATAGAAAAGACCCTGATGCTGGGAAAGACTGAAGGTAGGAAGAGAAGGGGATGACAGAGGCTGAGATAGCTGGATGGCATCCCCGACTTGATGGACATGAGTTTGAACAAACTCCAGGAGATGGTGAAGGACAGGGAAGCCTGGCGTTCTGCAGTCCATGGGGTCACAAAGAGGAGGACATGACTGAGCGGCTGAACAACAAAGAGATTTTTGCATGTGGGGCATCTTTAAAGTCTTTACTGATTTTGTTACAATACTGCTTCTGCCCTACATTTTGGTTTTTTTTGGCCACGAGGCAGGTGGAATCTTAGCTTCCCAATCAGGGATAGGATCCACACTCCTTGGACTGGAAGATGGACTCCCAACCACTGGACCATCAGGGAAGACCCTGAATCCAGTTTCTTGAGCTGAGAACAGGCGGAGGAAAATCACTGCAGACCCTTCAGGATGGACCGTGTCTAACTGAGCAGGAGGACCCTGTGGGGCTTCCCCAGGACAGACTGTCCTCCCATTGTAGAAAAACGTTCTGCTTCGAGATTGTGGAAAGACTCCCACTTCTAGACTGTAGGAAAACTTTCACCTTCCAGGCCTTCCCTGAGTTCCAAAGAATGCATTTAACCAGAGAAGTGAGAAAAAGCAAAAAGAAACCCAAAACAACAACACAGGAAAAGTCAAGCAAGATAATATGATAATACTTTAGCCTTTAGACAAAGTCAGGTGACGTGAAAGTGGGTGAAAGGGTTATTTGCTCAGTCATGTCTGACTCTTCGCGGCCCCATGGACTGTAGCCCACCAGGCTCCTCTGTCCATGGGATTTCTCAAGCAAGGACATTGGAGATGGTTGCCATGTCCTTCTCCAACGTGTACGTATGAGTGCATGCATACACGTATGTGTTTGCATGTGTGCGTGTGCCTGTGTGTGTATGTATTTATCTGTGCACATGTGCATGCTTCACGGTGTCCCCAAATTCCTTTCATTACTCAGAAGCTCTCCCTGTGCTCAGATCCTGTCTGCGATAACAAATGTCTCGATCGGGAACCAACTACCTGTTCCAAGGGCCTATCGCGGTCCCTTTGGCTGAGCCAGCGCTTTCTGCATTAACTGTGTAGCTCCCACCTTCCGTCTCTGCTTCTCAGGAAGACAGACCTTGCTGGAAAAAAAAAAAAAGCTCATCACAAACACGGCAACATGTCTCACTCCAGTTTTAAACTAAGCGTGCATAAAATATAGCCACTTCTATTCCCAAAAGTATTTCACTTTGACAGATCTGGCAAAGTGTGCACTGTATGAGGTTGTTTGTCAAAAACTCACAAACTGTATCCTAATAATCTTTTTTTTAAATTCCTTTTAACCAGAGGAAATATGCAGCACCATATATCTGAGAAAGGTAAATAAATAGCGTCTGTTGATGTTTTTTTTCCCCATAAGAGAGAGAGCAAAGAAGAGTCAGAATGCTGTATCTTACACCAAGTACTATTTAATTACCTTTTGACGTGTAACAAACACAAACAGACCAGAGTTCAGAAAATACCTCTGTGTCTTCAGCTTGCAGGGAATCTCATACCAAGCATGGAATGACCCTGGGCAACTGAATCCAGTCACCCACACACCCTAAATATGCAGAAGACATTTGAGAGCCCCTTGGACTGCAAGGAGATCAAAACAGTCCATCCTAAAGGAAATCAACCCTGAACATTCATTGGAAGGACTAATGCTGAAGCTGAAGCTCCAATACTTTGGTTCCTTGATGTGAAGAGCTCACTCAATAGAAAAGACCCTGATGCTGGGAAAGACTGAAGGTAGGAAGAGAAGGGGATGACAGAGGCTGAGATAGCTGGATGGCATCCCCGACTTGATGGACATGAGTTTGAACAAACTCCAGGAGATGGTGAAGGACAGGGAAGCCTGGCGTTCTGCAGTCCATGGGGTCACAAAGAGGAGGACATGACTGAGCGGCTGAACAACAAAGAGATTTTTGCATGTGGGGCATCTTTAAAGTCTTTACTGATTTTGTTACAATACTGCTTCTGCCCTACATTTTGGTTTTTTTTGGCCACGAGGCAGGTGGAATCTTAGCTTCCCAATCAGGGATAGGATCCACACTCCTTGGACTGGAAGATGGACTCCCAACCACTGGACCATCAGGGAAGACCCTGAATCCAGTTTCTTGAGCTGAGAACAGGCGGAGGAAAATCACTGCAGACCCTTCAGGATGGACCTGTCTAACTGAGCAGGAGGACCCTGTGGGGCTTCCCCAGGACAGACTGTCCTCCCATTGTAGAAAAACGTTCTGCTTCGAGATTGTGGAAAGACTCCCACTTCTAGACTGTAGGAAAACTTTCACCTTCCAGGCCTTCCCTGAGTTCCAAAGAATGCATTTAACCAGAGAAGTGAGAAAAAGCAAAAAGAAACCCAAAACAACAACACAGGAAAAGTCAAGCAAGATAATATGATAATACTTTAGCCTTTAGACAAAGTCAGGTGACGTGAAAGTGGGTGAAAGGGTTATTTGCTCAGTCATGTCTGACTCTTCGCGGCCCCATGGACTGTAGCCCACCAGGCTCCTCTGTCCATGGGATTTCTCAAGCAAGGACATTGGAGATGGTTGCCATGTCCTTCTCCAACGTGTACGTATGAGTGCATGCATACACGTATGTGTTTGCATGTGTGCGTGTGCCTGTGTGTGTATGTATTTATCTGTGCACATGTGCATGCTTCACGGTGTCCCCAAATTCCTTTCATTACTCAGAAGCTCTCCCTGTGCTCAGATCCTGTCTGCGATAACAAATGTCTCGATCGGGAACCAACTACCTGTTCCAAGGGCCTATCGCGGTCCCTTTGGCTGAGCCAGCGCTTTCTGCATTAACTGTGTAGCTCCCACCTTCCGTCTCTGCTTCTCAGGAAGACAGACCTTGCTGGAAAAAAAAAAAAAGCTCATCACAAACACGGCAACATGCCTCCCCATACAGTCAGAACAGACTTAGGGATGGGTGAGTGACCTGCTGCTATACAGAAGCGCCTAACGACCAAGGGAGCGGGCTTTCTGCCCCTGTCTGCGTGCGTTTGTGAATCACGGATCTGCACGGTCTGCAGCGGGCAGACACGCAGTCAGTGCACAGCCAGGGACTGCCAGGCGCGTCTCAAGGACACTAGCTCCCTTCAGCTGGGAAGCAGCAGGCACTGTTACACTGCAACAGAAGGGGAGGTGATTCGCGAGGAATTGGTACGAGACATGCAACAGTTATTCAGAGAGTAATGAGAACAGAAGCCGTTGCAAAGATGCGGGCTTAGCGGGCAACGGCAGAGGAGGCAGCTAACCGCTTCAAAACAGGGACTCTTCACTGAGGTCAAGGAACTGCTTCCGGTTCCCCCCACCCCGTGAGCCCCACCACCACACTTCTCTTACAGGTCCGACCTGGGGTGCAGGGGGATCTACGCTCAAAGCCGAGATGCTTCCAGCTCCCAAGCTGCCCACCCCACTCTCACCTCATGGAACCTACTGCACCAGTCTACAGACTGCAGTTATCTCAACTCTCCAGGTCCTCAGAATGAGGCTGCCGGGATTCAGAACAAAGCCATCCCAAACGTGCCCATTTCACGTGGGGAGTGTTTTGGCCTAGACGCTACTGAGGCCCTGCAATTTCTGATGCTTTTCAACCCGTGGACTGTAGCCCGCCAGGCTCCTCTGTCCCTGGGATTCTCTAGGCAAGAAGACTGGAGTGGGTTGCCATGCCCTCCTCCAGGGGATCTTCCTGACCTAGGGATGGGACCCAGGTTTCAAGCATTGTGGGTGGATTCTTTACTGCCTGAGCTACCACGGAAGGCCCCCGATGACTCAAATTAACTGAAATGTGTGTTTTTTTAATTAATTTTAATTGGAGGCTAATTACAGTATTGTAGTGGTTTTTGCCATACATTGAAACGAATCAGCCACGGGTGTATATGTGTTCTTCATCCTGAATCCTGCTCCCAAAATGTGTGGTTTTTATAAGTTACCCCCCCAAAAGAGTTATTCCCACAGATAAATGTTAGCTAAGCGACCCCGTCTACACGTCAGGGCAAACAGAACCATCCAACATCTGCTCTTCTTAGCACCCTGGGACTGACCTCCTGTCCTTGGAAGTCCAGGCTCCATTCCATTCCTTCACCCAGGGAGCTACTCAGACCTGCTTCTGCCCGTCTGTCTCCGAGCCTCCCGTGAGCATGAGGAATCTGAGTCTCATGCGAGACTGAGTCTCAGGAGAGAGTACAGACACAGGTAAGTGAGATTTTCTCCTGTTCCTCTGTCCCATGCCCTTTTAACTCTTAGACTGGCCAGAAGACCTAGGAGGGGGAAGTTTCCTTTCTCCCCAACAGCACTCAGTACGTATCTGCTTGAATTCATCTCACCTTTGCTAAAATCAGCTTGGAACTACTGATTCCAAACTCTGTCCTGGAAGAAGTCAGGCTTTATCACAAGAGCTGGCTGCTGATGACATGACCCAATGATTATTCTTCCCCTTCAAGGACAATTAAAAAAACCTGAGCATCTGGTGTGTGTGTGTGTGTGTGTGTGTGTGTGTGTGTTAGAGAGAAGGGAAAAGGAGGGCGATACAGGGAAAAGGGTCTAATTTACAGAAAGCTGAGGGACCTCCGGTAGTTAAGAGTCCACATTAATGAACACAGGTTCGATCCCTAGCTTTGGAAGATTCCACATGCCTCAGACCAATTAGGGCTTCCTTTGTGGCTCAGCTGGTAAAGAATCCACCTGCAAGGCAGGAGACACTGGTTCGACCTCTGGGCTGGGAAGATTTCTTGGAGAAGGGATAGACTACCCACTCCAGTACTCTGGCCTGGAGAATTCCATGGGCTGTATAGTCCGTGGGACTGCAAAGAGTCAGACACAAGTGAGCGACTTTCACTTTCAGAGCAACCGAGCCAGGTGCCTTTAGCCGGTGCCCAGCGACGAGAGAGACCACCGCAAGAGAAGCACCCACCCTCAGCTAGAGAGGAGCCCCCCGGCTCCTGCAATGCAACAAGAGAAAGGCCTAGTACGGCAATGGAGACCCAGCACAGCCAAAGAGAAATATGCAAATAAATATCCAGAAAGTCGAATGCAGAAAACGCAGGACTCACAGCAAACACACGAGCCTATACTAGCAGGAAGAGTTGACGCACAGCCAACACGCAAGCCTCCAGTGTGACTTCTCCTGGTGGTACTATTGATTCATCTGGCACACGAGGCTGGCTCTAGGAATACGGATTTGTCCCTCTCAGTCAGACCATCTGATGCCGCTGGCCGTGTCTGCCAGGGGAATGACCACACCCTCATGCCGAGCTCACAAGCACTGCCTTGGGACATCCTGAGTCACGTCTGTCTAGCTTCATCGCACCCCTCCTGTCAACTGCTCCGTTTTCTTTTTGGATGTAAACAGCTGGAGGCATTCTCACTTTATACCCCTGATTGCTCCACGTGTTATCGATAAGAAAAGAGACGAGGCAATTCCCCGGCGATCTAGTGGTTAAGACGCTGCACGTCCACAGCAGGGTCTTTGGTTCCATCTCTGGTCAAGGAACTAAGATCTTGTATGCCAGGCAGAGCGCCTTGCCCCCTAAAAAAATAAGACAGAAGGCAGTTTGCACGTGTACCCAAACCACACAGAGTATATACAGAGCCGACATTCTGCAGAGCAAACACGGTGCACCGGTTGGTTAGAAAAACGGCTCCAGGGACTTCGCTGGTGGTCCAGCAGCTAAGACTCCATGCTCTGAAGGCAGGCAGCCTCGGGTTCAATCCCTGGTCAGGGAACTAGACCCCCCCACCCCAGGCTGCAGCTAAGATTCTACATGTCACACTAAACCTTTGTACATCCAAAATAAATAATTTAAAAAAAAAGATCTCCAAACTTTTACAAGTTTTGGTTGCTGTTTGTTTCTTTTCTTAGATCACTTCTCCAGCAAGATAAAGAAGGGCTGGCTGGTGGCAGATTCACTGGGCAGTGAGTCAATTAGGTTGGTCATGGGGACCAACTGTCAATGGGGACCTCTGTCAATCTTGGGACATTAAAAAAATATGTATTTTTAGCTGGAAAGTAATTACATTATTGTGTTGGTTTCTGCCATAAATAGTCGGACATGACTGAGTGAATGCAATGGAGAGTAAACAAATGATCTTGCAGTGGTGAACATAAACAGTCTAAGCAGTCTCCTCCGTACACAAGACGGGAGGATGCCAGTTTGGAGTTTGTATGTTGGTTTGTTTGATTGATGAGCTGGCTGCCCTGAGAAGGGTCAAGAGCCTGATTCATTCAAATGTCACATTGACAGAGGTGTTAACCCGCCAACACTTACCACCTCCCTACTCCGTCTCCAAACAATTCGATTTTTTTTTAAGGTCTTGTTGATGCTTTGTTAAGACTTCTTTAAAGTCTTTCTAAAATTTGTCACAATGCTGCTTCTGTTTTATGCTTTGGTGTTTTGGCCACAAGGCACGTGGGATCTTCCTTCCCCATCCAGGCATCAAACCCGCACCCCCTGCATTGAAGGCAAAATCTTAACCACTGGACCGTTATGGAAGTCCTTCCAATCGGCTGTATTTAGCTGACTCATTCGTCTACACTGTCAGCCCCTATCTCAACTCCCAATTTCTTTCTTTAATGGGGAAAACAAACATTTACAAAGTACGTGTCCAGCAACAGGAAAGATAAAGGATTTGATGTTAGGGCAGTTCCCACATGGACCACAGACCACTCAGAACACACTCAGCTGTTTGGCAACCTACAGGCATTGTTTTTTTTTAATGTTTGACAGAAAACAATGAAGTTCTGTAAAGCAATTATCCTTCAATAAAAAAATATATTCTTTACATCAATGTCAAGGTATCCGCATTCACTGCTACACAATTGAGTGACATTTTTATTTTTGTGCCATGTCACGCTTTATGGGGACTTCCCTGGTGGTTCAGATGGTAAAGAATCTGCCTGCGATGCAGGAGACTCATGTTCAATCCCTGGGTCGGGAAGATCCCCTGGAGAAGGGAAGGACACCCCATTCTGGTATTCTTGCCTGGAGAATTCCAAGGACAGAGGAGCCTGGCAGGCTACCGTCGATGGGATCCCAGAGAGTCAGACACAGCTGACTAAGTTTCAAATCACTTTCAAAGTTGCTTTGCACTTCTGTGCCAGTTTCTGCTACACAAGAAAACTGAATGAGTAATATGATATATAAATATATATACAGAATGCATATCCAGTATTCTCCCTTGTAAAGTTCCATGGACAGAGGAGCCTGGCGGGCTACAGTCCATGGGCTGCACAAACATGCCTGAGCACACATACCCAGCCACGCAGAACGCATTTATTGATAAAGGAATTGACGATATAATGGCTAAGACCCAGGCAGTCTTTGTCTTAAAAAAAAAGGCTCTCCTCACTTGAGTTCAAGGACAGTGAAATAAAGTAAACACAAGTCCCACTTCAGATGGCTCCGTGGATGATAGAAGCCACTTGAGCTGTCGGGCTGACGGAGTCGGATGGGGCGTGCGGGCTGAATCCATGCAGAAGATGAAGGCGAGCGCCCCCTGACTGCTTCAAGTCCATCCTAAATCACAAACATGCCTGAGTACACATACCCAGCCACGCAGAACGCATTTATTGATAAAGGAATTGACGATATAATGGCTAAGACCCAGGCAGTCTTTGTCTTAAAAAAAAAGGCTCTCCTCACTTGAGTTCAAGGACAGCGAAATAAAGTAAACACAAGTCCCACTTCAGATGGCTCCGTGGATGATAGAAGCCACTTGAGCTGTCGGGCTGACGGAGTCGGATGGGGCGTGCGGGCTGAATCCATGCAGAAGATGAAGGCGAGCGCCCCCTGACTGCTTCAAGTCCATCCTAAAGGAGCCCTTCTCTGCAACGATGGGTCCTCTCATGTCTGGGGGTTGGGGGTGGGGGTGGTATTCAGAGGCCTCTGTCTTACACCCCCAGGGCACGCCATGCCCACCGCCGTCTGCTATGACATTCACAAGAGCGCCTTCCCCACCAATGTGAGACTCACAAACTCAGCGGCTGGCCCTCCCTCGGTTCTTCTTTTACACCCAGCCCGTGTTAGTTGCTCAACAAACCTCATTCAACCCGAGAATGAACAAAGATGTGAACAAGGACACACCTCGCACTGAGACAAACTTACCATACACTAGTCAGAGTTCCAAGCCCTGCAACCAACATGTGGGCGCTGTCAGGAAGCATTTAACAGGAGGCTTCCTGTGTGCTGTTTTGGATCTGCCAGGAATCCTCTGTTCCTTATTAATTCCCGGGGCTGAGGGATCCAGGCATTTCCTTCGTTAGTTTTTCAATACGGTGATAAGTACGTTCTTCCTTTTTATGAACCATATGGTAATATCTCTGCTGAAAATAGCTATCTTCTAAGACAGTATAAATACCTACACTATGTAGAATAAAACACCTCTGCTCCATCAGAGCTTTGGTCCCGGTGTCTTGCTTTCTCTCTCTCTCTCTCCCTCTCTCCCTCTCTCTCGTTTTCAGGCTGATCCCCTGGAGTGCAGAGCCTCTGAGTTCACTCCTGCCCAGGCTTCTGAGACCCTCTGCAGAAGGCGCTCTGCGCCTTCACCCCATCGAGAGGGCGCCCGAGGCCTCCGTGAACAGAGCAAGCCCCGTGTCAGGGGCTTTACTGGCTTTCTGTGGAAATCAAGAAATATCAGCCTTTCTCTCTCCTCTACTTTCTTACCGGCTGACTCCGGACCACCAGGTTCCGGTCCATTAAAGGACCCCAACAGGGACCACCCAACTAGGTAGCACTGGAGTCAAAGCATAAACTCAGGATGGCTCAGAGGCTGTTGCGAAAGGCATCTCTGTAATAGTTCAAGAATCATGGCTGTGGAGGAAATAATCTAAGTGTCCACTGATGGGTGAATGGAGAAAGAAAATGTGATACACACACACATGCGCGCACACGTGTGCGCACACACACACACACACACACACACACACACACACACACACACACACTGGAATACTATTCACCTATGAAAAAACAAAGGAGAAAATGTTGCCGATTGCAGTAGCATGGATGGACGTGGAGGTCATTATGTTAAGTGGAAGAAGTCAAAGACATTTACTGCAAGACCTTACTTCTATGTGGGATTTAGAAAATTAAACATCAAACTCGGAGATGCAGAGAACAACCTAGGGGCTCCAGAAGAGGAGGGTGGCAAAGAGTGTGAAGTCAAAATGTATCAACTGCCAGTTACATTTATAAGTATTTATTTATAAAATAAAACATTTCTTTAAGTCATGGAGATATAATGTACAATATAGTGAGGACAGTTAATTTGAAAGCTGCTAAATTTCTCATCAGAAAAAATGCAAGGTGACAGATGTTAGCGACAGTTATTGTGGTGACCATTTCACAACATATACAAATATCCACACCGGAAAATAATGTAACATTGAAGGTTAAGGATATATCAATAATAAAGCCACAGCTTTTTTTTAAGTTTAAGACTTTTGTTTTTTTTTCCTATCTGTATAACTAATAAAATGTCTTACACATTCAAGAAAAAGAAAATAGGATGGCAATCATGGAAAGCTCCCAAGATTAAAGCAATATGGCTCAGAAGCTGTAAATCAAATTACTACACAGCGTGAAACAAACCCTGCTAAGTGAGCCAATAAGGATATAAGCCATCTCACTACACAATTATCAAATAAAATGGAAGACCTATGCTATTAAGGCAAGGAGTCCAAGACAGGCAATTGCAAGCCGAATGGCTATGAAAAGGAAAACTAAAGCGTGTCTCATGGGCACCCACTTGAAAATTCGTCTAAGGGCCATCTTCTGCAACAACCAGCAGGTTGAAACTCACAGGGTGAGCTCAGTGAGTCTTCATGTCCATATTGGGTGACGAGCCCGGGAGAAGGAACCCAGGAGCGTCATCACCACCCGAGTGAGTGGTCCAGTCTGGAAAGAAACCTGGTTGCTGAATAAAGAAGCCCTTTCTTGCAGAGGAGCCTGGACTTTCCTGGTGGGACGGTGGATAAGAGTCCGCCTGCCGATGCAGGAGACATGGGTTTGGGTTCCGTCTCCAGCCTGGGAAATCCCCGCACCCAAGAGCAACCAAGACTCTGAGCTCCAGCTGGACAGCTGTGCAGCTAGAGAAAGCCTGCTTGCAGCAGGAGAGACCCAGCGCGGCCCCAAACCAAGTAATAAAGAGAGAAATAAAAAGAGACGCCGGAAGCACAATCGAGCAACACAGCCGATACCTTTCAGCATTCTAGGCAAGCGTAAAGAAAGACACACCATTCACTACTTCTTAACTGCCCCACTTACTCAATGATTTCTTCATGTATACACTCACTTATAAACTCTTGGTACAGACGATCGATGATCGCCAGTCAGAGCAGCACGTCTTCCACTTTGACGGGCAAACGAATCACTCAAGGAACTCGTCAGACGCAAGTCTGGCTCAGGAGGTCTGGGCCAGGGGTATGACATTCGGTACTTCCGACAGCCTTGAGGGTCACGCGGATGCTACTAGCTTGAGGAAAAGCCACCCCGTGCCGCCGGCCCAGGGACCTGATATACTACGCAGAAGAGGTCACGGTGCGTCTGGTTCAAGGACGGCATCTGCTAGACTAAGGGGGAAAAAAAATCAATATGGTTTTGCTCAAAACGTCTTTCACTCTCCAAGAGACTAAGACACTCAGCAAAAAGCATATCCTTTCTATCTTCCCATAGTGTATTATATTATGCTGCTGCTGCTGCTAAGTCGCTTCAGTCATGTCCGACTCTGTGTGACCCCACAGACGGCAGCCCATTGGGCTTCGCCACCCCTGGGATTCTCCAGGCAAGGACACTGGAGTGGGTTGCCATTACCTTCTCCAATGCAGGAAAGTGAAAAGTGAAAGTGAAGTCGCTCAGTCGTATCCGACTGTTAGTGACCCCATGGACTGCAGCCTACCAGGCTCCTCCGTCCATGGGAGTTTCCAGGCGAGAGTACTGGAGTGGGGTGCCATCGCCTTCTCCAATTATATTATGCTATACTATATTATGAACTTCCCTGGTGGCTTAGCCGGTAAAGCATCTGTCTACAATGTGGGAGACCTGGCTGGGTTCAATCCCTGTGTTGGGAAGATCCCCTGGAGAAGGAAATGGCAATCCACTCCAGCACTACTGCCTGGAAAATCTTATGGACAGAGGAGCCTGGTAGGCTACAGGGCACGGGGTCACAAAGAGTCGGACACGACGGAGCGACTTCACTTCACATACTGTACTATCACAAATGCAAGCACACATACCCACGTGTATGTAGTGGAACATTATTCTTTCATTCTATCTAGTTTGGAATGTGTTATGGTGGTTCCTGACTCTTAGGTTCACGATCTGGCAGGCAGATGAAAAGAACAAAACCCAAGTTAAGAGAATAAATATGTTCGGAATACCAGACCAGCCTACCAGCCTCCTGAGCTGGTCAAGAAGCTACACTTAGAAGCAGACATGGAATAACAGGCTGGTTCAAAACTGGGAAAGGAGTACCTCAAGGCTGTATGTTGTCACCCTGCTTATTTAACTTTTATGCAGAGTACATCATGAGAAACGCTGGGCTGGAAGAAGCACCAGCTGGAATCAAGATTGCCGGGAGAAATATCAACAACCTCAGATATGCAGATGACACCACCCTTATGGCAGAAAATGAAGAGGAACTAAAAAGCCTCTTCATGAAAGTGAAAGAGGAGAGTGAAAAAGTTGGCTTAAAGCTCAACATTCAGAAAACTAAGATCATGGCATCTGGTCCCATCACTTCAAGGCAAATAGATGGGGAAACGATGGAAACAGTGACAGACTTTATTTTCTTGGGCTCCAAAGTCACTGCGGATGGTGACTGCAGCCATGAAACGGAAAGACAAATTGCTTCTTGAAAGAGCAAACCTAGAGAGTGTATTAGAAACCAGAGTCTTCACTTTGCTGACAAAGGTCTTTATAGTCAAAGCTACGGCTTTTCATGTATGGATGTGAGAGCTGGACCATAACGAAGACGGAGTGCTGTAGAAATGATGCTTTTGAACTGTGGTGTTGGAGAAGTCTGTTGAGAGTCCCTTAGATAGCAACAAGATCAAGGCAGTCCATCCTAAAGGAAATCATTCCTGAATATTCATTGGAAGGACTGATGCTGAAGCTGAAACTCCAGTACTTTGGCCACCTGGTGCGAAGAGCTGACTCATTAGAAAAGACTTTGATGCTGGGAGAGACTGAGGGGAAGGAGATAACAGAGGATCAGATGGTTGGATGGCATCACTGACTCAATGGACATGTAAACGCTTGGAGAAAGTGAAGGACAGGGAAGCCCAGCGTGCTACAGTTCATGTAGTCACAAAGAGTCGGTCATGACTGAGCTACTAAACAACAAATGCACAGATTTTATCGTGTGAATTTTATATGTATGTGGAGTTTCACAGAAATTAAACGAGCACTCGAAAGAGGAACTTAGATTCAGGAGCTTGTGGCATGTGAACCAAGGGCGATACACTGAGAAGTGACTGGGTAATAAAAGAAGGAAGAGTTTTACCTTCTAGCAGAGGCAACACATGGGAAGGAAAATATCTGAGGGAAACTTAAGGGTTGTTTAGCAAGTTTGGCTACAAGATGCAAGCTGGTACCCTCTGCTGAAAGGAATCATGGCCCATTTTTAAGAGTTGTTCCCTTCTTGATATGATGGAAGACACCTTTACAGAAGAAAAGGTGTTCCCTTTATAAAGAAAACCCATGGCTTGCAATTAGGCAGAAAGGCGGAAGGCAGAGTTCCCTGTGTCCACTCTTGTAAACTGCCTTTAGCTCCAAATGATGTCACACGCTTTTGATAAAAACAGAGCAAAGGGACAAAGTAGGTAATTGAATAGCTAATTCCACTAGAGGATTGTAAGTAGGAGAAAGAAATGTGGGAGATCCCCTTAAGTTGGGCTTCCCTGGTGGTTAAAACACAAACCAACCCTGTCTGCCAATGTAGGAGACGTGGGTTCTATCCTCGGGTAGGGAAGATGCCCTGGAGAAGGGAATGGCAACCCACACCAGTATTTTTGCCTGGAGAATCCCATGGACAGGGGAGCCTGGTGGGCTACAGCCCATGGGGTCGCAAAGAGTCGGACACGACTGAGTGACTGAACACAAACATGAATGTGGGCGAGCACAGGAGAACAGGTTTGCTTAACCACAAAACCAAGCCGGCTTCCTTAGCAACAAAACTATGCAACAGAAGGAGATGTGTCTCAAATCATGAGAGCCCCATCTTGCCCAGTGAGTTCAGTAAGTTAGGATAAGCTCTCTACCCACATAAAAAAGGAATAATCTGTAGTCCTAACTTGACCACGGAGGGGTAAGAAACTTCGCCTGCTCTACTCAGAGAAGGAGCCGATGATGGAAATGGTGACACCTACTCAAGAAAGTCAGAGAAGGGTTTCTCCTCCTCCCCTCTCTACCTTTGAGTATAAAAATGTTACCTACTGAGTATTCCAGGCACGACACCCTCTGACTTGCAAGCCTCACAAGAGGTCTATTCGAACAAATCACTTCTCACCACTTTGCCACTCGCTGAATTCTTTTCCACGCTGAGACATAAATGACAAGAGTTTTTTGTTTTTGTTTTTTCACAGCCCCCAGAGCTCCGGAAACACTACCCATCTATGTCACTTTGTGGTCGGTCGCTCAGTTGTGTCTGACTCTGTGCGACCCCATGGGCTGTAGCCTGCCAGGCTCCTCTGTCCACGGGGATTCTCCAGGCCAGAATCCTGGAGTAGGGTAGCCTTTCCCTTCTCCACTATTCCCCTTTGGGGTGGCATACTGTCATCCTCTTCATTTGCAAAGTCAGAAACTGAGTCTTATTAACTCTTTCTTAGCATTCTTTGCTAAGAAACAAACTCTTCCATCAACCCAAACTATCTTCCTGGGGCATTTTTTGGATGTAACTAAGGACGTCCTTCATCTCTTGAAAGTTTCAAGCTCCCCAGGTCAGCTAGAAAGATTCCCCCAGTACGCACATGGCCATCACCCAGAAGCAATTTCAATTTCCAAGTAGCTATATATGCACTCATTTAATCAGAGGCTGTCTTTTCCTCCAGACTGCAGAATCCCAGGTGGCTCAAGCTGCTCGCCACCACAGGAGACATATGAGACATGGGTTCAATCCATGGGTGGGGAAGATCCCCTATAGAAGGGCATGCAACCCACTCCAGTATTCGTGCCGGGGAAATCCTATGAACAGAGGAGCCTGGTGGGCTACGGTCCATGAGTTACCAAAGAGCTGGACATAACGGAAGCAACTTTGCACGCATGTAGACTCTGGAAAGACGTACATCCTCTACCAGCAGGCTCCATGACACAGGATACATGTCTGTGGATTATAGGATACAGTGATGCATGATATCTGCTGATGCTTACTGTGCCCACGTAGCCTTCTATGTGCTTGATCTGTGTTAATTTCTTTAATCCTCTCAACCACTGACCAAGTGCCGTGAGGTCTGTCCTCACCTGCCTTTTAGAGTGCAGAAAGTCATACTACCCAAGCTGGCAGGATTCAGACCCAGGTAGTCAGCTATCACCTCAGGGCATGTAAAGTGAAGGGTGGGGCAGAGGAGAAAATGAAGCTGAGACAATGCACTATCCAGAATTGTCTCAAGCCTTCCGTTTCACGTTTCACGTCAGCGAGTGAGAGTCGCTCAGTCCTGTGGACTCTGGGACACCCCGTGGGCTGTAGCCCGCCAGGATCCTCGATGCAAGCAACTTTCCAGGCAAGAATACAGGGTTGCCATTTCCTCCTGCAGTTTCCTGAACAGAGCATCCCAATTACTCATATATGCACCCAAGATGCCCGCAAAGAACATGGACCCGGTGTGCACCCGGCAAGTTCTAGAGATTGGATTCCACTCTGGATCCCACCGTCTCTGCTGGCCCAGCAGAAACTTGTTTACAAACATTTGCCTTTCCATCTCCACATCTATTACCTTCCTCCCCAGTGAAGTCACAAATCACTGCCTCCAGCATCCTCTGTCACCTGGAGCTGAAGACAGTATTCAAGAGGACGGTCAGGGGCACTTTGCTTTCCCAGGGTCTCCCCATGTATGCGTGTTATTCAACTTTTGTTTCATTTTCTTTCCCGCCAATCTGTCTCAGTTCAGTTCAGTTCAGTCACTCAGTTGCATCCGACTCTTTACGACCCTACGAATCACAGCACACCAGGCCTCCTTGTCCATCACCATCTCTCGGAGTTCATTCTGACTCACGTCCATCGAGTCCGTGATGCCACCCAGCCATCTCATCCTTTGTCGTCCCCTTCTCCTCCTGCCCCCAATCCCTCCCAGCATCAATCTTTTCCAATGAGTCAATTCTTCGCATGAAGTGGCCAAAGTATTGGAGTTTCAGCTTCAGCATCATTTCTTCCAAAGAAATCCCAGGGCTGATCTCCTTCAGAATGGACTGGTTGGATCTCCTTGCAGTCCAAGGGACTCTCAAGAGGCTTCTCCAAAACCACCATTCAAAAGCATCACTTTTTCGGTGCTCAGCCTTCTTCACAGTTCAGCTCTCACACTCATACATGACCACAGGAAAAACCATAGCCTTGACTAGACGGACCTCAGTTGGCAAAGTAATGTCTCTGCTTTTGAGTATGCCATCTAGGTTGGTCATAACTTTTCTTCCAAGGAGTAAGTGTCTTTTAATTTCATGGCCTCAATCACCATCTGCAGTGATTTTGGAGCCCCCCAAAATAAACTCTAACACTGTTTCCACTGTTTCCCCATTTATTTCCTTCATCCATCTAATTCTTAGACCGGCCAGAAGGGTAGAGAGTTCTTCCTTCCTGACAAGCACAAGGCCAAGCTTCAGTAGAGCGATCTCATTACGATCGTTGTAAACAGCTGAGGTGAGCACGGGTCCAGAACCGCTCTTCACGCACCATCAAATGGTGCTTGTCATATATTTTGCATGCAGAAATGTATGATTTGGCCAGAGGGTTCATTCAGACTTTTCCCCAAGATATTATAGAAAACCTGAAAGATTTTTTTTTTTTGCAAATCCTATCTATCTATCTGTTGGTGGCTCAGAATCTGCCTGCCAATACAAGTGATGCAAGTTTGATCCCTGGGGTCGGGAAGATCCCCTAGAGGAGGAAATGGCAACCCACTCCAGGATTCTTGGTAGAATTTCATGAACAGAGGAGTTCAGGGGCTACACTCCATGGGGACACAAAGAGTCAGACATGACTGAGCTGCATGCATTTGTATAAAGATGACACACTGCCAGGGCCGAGGTATATACACGTATGTCATGGGTGGGCAACAGAGATAAATATACAACATCCATGTGTACCTCCTCTGGGCTTAGACTCTCAAGGAATCTCCTGATCTGATGTGTTTTGTAATTTGGTTTTATTTTCACACTCAAATTAGCATTTGGGCCACAGCGATGCGGCTAAGCCACTGACAACCGAAAGAAATTTTTTATTTTTATTTTTTTGAAAAAAAATTTTTTTAATCTTCATTGATCAGGGGTCTTTTCAACCTTTTGGACACACAGTCCTCTCCAGTGCCATCATGTGCTAATCCACTCCTGGAACGCGCAACTCTTCTCCCCTGTTCTGTTTACTCTGCTCCCTTTTCAAGCCGCAGTGTACTCGGCAGTTGACAAACGAATGCCATTCTGTTCTGAACAAACACACTTCAGTTTCAATCGCAATGCGCAAACAAAGGATGATCCCCAAGACGGCAAAACACAGCTGAACAGCTAAAGCAAACGCTTGTATAACCTTTGAAAACACGACACAGAAGCAAAACACTCTTACTTAGAAATGTGGAGAAATGTCTTCAACCAACTGCATCCCGTCCAAATTACACCAGTCATATTTTTCTCCTTCAATATAAAACAAACAGTATGATAACCAATGCTTTCTGAGCCTATTATTAAATAAACTAGTGTGGCTTTGATGATGATAGCAAAAATAAGTTACGCTTGATACCACACAATTTTTTCTGAATGACCAAATCAGGCATGGCCAACAAGTCATGGACGAAACTGTGAAAATGAAAATCATGATTTGTGAGGCCCTCTCTGGGTGTCCAGTGGCCAAGATCCTGAGCTTCCACTGCAGGGGGCAGGGGTGTGATCTCTGGTCAGGAAACCGAGACCTTACATTCTGTTCAGCAAGGTTAAAAAAAGTCATGATTTATAAAGAATTTTCAGGCACATGGGACAATGTTTGTGATGAAATATTCTTGGGAAAACATTAAACTATCAATGTATGCTGCTGCTGCTAAGTTGCTTCAGTCGCGTCCGACTCTGTGCGATGTATACACTGCGTTTATATCACTGTGTTATAAATAGACAATGGGCAGACACGAAATCTAAAGATGTGGATAAATAGTAAGACAGCAAGATATACAAGCTTCCCAAGTGCCTCAGGAGTACAGAATCTGCTGGCCAACACAGGAGACGCAGGTTTGATCCCTGGGTTGGGAAGATGCCCCGTGGAAGGAAATGGCAGCTCACTCCAGTGTGCTTGCCTGGAGAATCCCATGGACAGAGGAGCCTGGTGGGCTAGAGTCTGCAGAGTCACAGGAGATGGACACAACGGAGTGACTGAACAGCAGATACATAAATATGTATTTTTTAAAAACAAAAAGCTGTAGGAGAGATACATAAATCATACTGATTCAGTTACGCACGGAGGAATTTTCCTAAAGAACCATGTTAGTAAACAGGTCATGGGGAACTTCCCTTGTAGTCCAGTGGCTAACACTCCAAGCTCACAATGCAGGGGGCCTGGGTTTGACCCCTGGTCAGGAAACTAAATTCCACGTGGCTGCTAAGTCACTTCAGCTGTGTCTGACTCTTTGCGACCCCACAGACTGTAGCCCACCGGGCTCCTCTGTCCACGGGATTTTCCAGGCAAGAACACTGGAGTGGGTTGCCATGCCTACCTCCTACATCCCATGTGCCTCATCTAAAGATCCCACATGCCGCAATGAATACTGAAGATCCCACATGCTGGAACTAAGGCCCAGTACAGCCAAATAAATCAACGAATAAATATTTAAACAGAAGAAGAAACCAGCAGACCTGGCAGCATGAAAGCATCTTTATCACATGAGCTGTAACTCATGACTTTCCATCAACAGGGAACGTGGGTGACCGTACACGCCCATCTCTGAATCTGGGCCCGCCCGGCAGGATTCTCTCCTCACACTGCTTCAGACCGACAATATGAAGTGAACCGTAAAGCAAATATTTGGCTCTTTGTTTCTTATTTCCAGAGTCACACGCTACTTAAATATGCAAGGCCCGTAGTCACAACGATGAGTAAATAAAATTGAGGTCCCCTGGCAGTAACAAAGCTTAGAACAGCAGTTGGAAAAGAATGTCATATACACAGATGCGCACACATAAATAGTCAGAGACATATATACACCTATACCTGTCTGTACATATCTACTTAGGTATCTATGTCACATGTGGCATACCACTCAAGGCTACAGGAATGCACAATAAATAAAATTTAGAGGTTTACGCCACATGGGAAAACTGGAGAATATTACTTGTAAACACAACACAAACACACACACAGTATATATACATACATGCACACACCAAAAGAGACAGGTACTCAGGTGTGTGCATATATATACTCAGTTGGACAAAAATGTTCATTTGGTCTTCCTGCGTTGCACAATAAATAAAATTTAGAGGTTTACGCCACATGGGAAAACTGGAGAATATTACTTGTAAACACAACACAAACACACACACAGTATATATACATACATGCACACACCAAAAGAGACAGGTACTCATGTGTGTGCATATATATACTCAGTTGGACAAAAATGTTCATTTCGTCTTCCTGCGTAACTCAGTCAGCAAAGAATCTCCCTGCAATGCAGGAGACCTGAGTTCAATTCCTGGATCAGGAAGATCCCCTGGAGAAGGAAATGGCAACCCACTCCTGTATTCTTGCCTGGAGAATCCCCATTGACAGAGGAGCCCGGTGGGCTACAGTCCATGGGGTCACAAAGAGCCGGACACGACTTAGCAACTGTACCATCATCCACGTTATGAAGAACCCTGAGCAAACATTTTGGTCCACCCAGTACACGCATACACCCGGGTGTATGTACACGTATATGATCACAATGAAAAGCATTACCAAGTGAGTTGGAAAAACAATCCCAGAGGAGAGGCTGGGGGGTAGGAGCAAGCCAGCATCCCGCGGCATCTTTGTCCATTGCGTTCTCTCGGCATCCAGTGTCTTGGCTGAAATCCTGCCCACCTCCCTCCTCCCTTATCTCCATACACAGACAGGCACCTCTCACTCAAGAGATTTTGCAAAAAACAAACAAACAAACAAACAAACACTACTCAGGCTCACTTTGCCTCAGCTTCTCAGTCTGTTACATGGGCTCAATCATTTTAAAATCCGCTCTATGACTTTTATTTTTTAAAATGTATTTGCTGGCACCAGGTCTCCGTTGCGGCACGCGGGATCTAGTTCGCCAACCAGATATCAAATCCACCCCTCCACCCCCTGCCAGATTGGGAGCGTGGAGTCTGAGCCACTGGACCGCCAGGGAACTTGTCTGCTGTCTGTTTTTGGTGAGGAGCCCGAAGTCTCCAGACTCAGGCTGCTGCTTAGGAAGCAATTAGTAACCATAATGTAGATGGGCTGTGACTCAGGCCCAGAACAGGACCCCAGAGAGTTCACTCCCCAACCCCCACCCCTGCTCCTCTCTAAACCAGCCACGGGCAAAGGTGAGAACTACTTTCCACTCTAGGCGGGAGTTGGTGGTGGACAGGGAAGCCTGGCGTGCTGCAGTCCATGGGGTCGCAAAGAGTCGGACATGACAGGGCCACCGAACTGAACTGACCTAGGGTGGTGGCTCAGTGGTAAAGAACCTGCCTGCAATGCAGGAGAGCCGGGTTGGATGCCTGGGTCAGGAAGATCCCCTGGAGAAGGGCATGGCAACCCACTCCAGTATTACTGCCTGGAGAATCTCACGGACAGAGGAGCTTGGCGGGCTACAGTCCACCGGGTCACAGAGTCAGGCATGACTGAGAGACTAACACTAGGGTGAGAAGAGGGGTGGGGCCGGCAGACCGCAGCGCAGGGGGCCGTTCCCGACTGGCACCTGTTCTGACCTCCCCGGGGCACAGAGACACCCCCTGCCCCTCTGCCCTCCCTGGCCTGGTTCACCAACAGTCACAGAGCGTGAGGCTCCTGGGAGAGAAACTTACCATCCGGTGCTTTCCAGAAGAAGCTTGCCAAACCCTGGAACTGAATCTTCATGAGGCCTGGAGGCAGCAGTTGACCTCCACGTTCAAGGATTTTGTCATATATATACATGTGTATATATCACTTCACATCACTCGCTCAGTCATGTCCAGCTCTTTGCGACTCCATGGTTTGCAGCACGCCAGGCCTCCCTGTCCATCACCAACTCCCGGGGCTTGCTCAAACTCATGTCCATCGAGTGGCTGATGCCACCCAACCATCTCTTCCTCTGTCATCCCCTTCTCCTCCCACTTTCAATCATTCCCGGCATCAGGGTCTTTTCCAATGAAAATATATGGATTCCAGTGAAAAGACATGAAGACATACACGCTGAGAGGACAGTGGCTTATGCGTGACAATCAACACAACGTCTGTAGCTACTGGAAGTGTTCTGTGATGAAGAACAGCTTAACTGTAAATAATGATTTAGGAATCACAGGCTGAAACAACCACAGAGACACGTCATTCCGAAAGATGCGAGAGCGGTACTCATGGAATTCTGGCATCATAACACGATCCCCAGCTCAGTCAACAATGTCATGTTTAAAGCGGAAAAAAAAAAGACCAAAACGGGAATATATTCGCTTACCCTAGAGTCATCTCCTGTTTCATTGGCTACATGATTCTAAGTCCTCATGATATCATTTTATCTTCACCATGAGATTTTCATTTTCGGACTGGGTAGAATTCCTGGTGGCTTTCCTGCTGGGTCAGACAGTAAAGAGTCTGCCTGCAATGCAGGAGACCGAGGCTCGATTTCTGGGTTGAGAAGATCCCCTGGAGGAGGAAATGGCAACCCACTCCAGTATTCTTGCCTGGAGAATCCCATGGACAGAGGAGCCTGGCAGGCTACAGTCCACAGGGTCACAGAGAGTTACACACGAGCACTGGCAGATTTCCCCAGGATCGGGATTTCTGCCAGGACAATGTCTCTGTATCAATCCTTCTTCCAGTGAGGCTCAGCCTTGGCTTTAGGGGAAAAAAAAAAAAACAACCTCTAATGCATCACGTAAAATGTACAGACTGGAATCACAGGATGGTTTAGGGTGCCAGTCAGAAAGAAAAGCATCCTTGATTTGCCTGACCCTGGATGATGGTGATGAGCATGGTAAATGAATTCTGTAGATGCTGTAACTTTTCTCCCCCAAGTGAAGACCAGCACGGATACTTTTCTAACTGTGTGGTTGATAGCCCTCAGCACACAGGCCTGGCTTTATGGGGGGAAAGGACCCCCAGGGCTGCCTTAAAGTTGCAAATCTGTACCACTGTCATCCTGGTCTGAAGCTTTATATAAGATCTTCATGTCCTGCTAGGGCTTTCCTGGTGCCTCAGACTGTGAAGAATCTGCCTGGAATTCTGAAGATCCAGGTTTGATCCCTGGGTTGGGAAGATCCCCTGGAGGAGGAAATGGCAACCCACTCCAGTATTCTTGCCTGGAGAATCCCAGGGACAGAGGAGCCTGGCAGGCTACACTCCGTGGGGTCGTGAACAGTTGGACACAACTGCAGTGACTTAGCACAAATGTATGTGGATGACTCATTCACTTGGCTGTATATCTGAAACTAACACACCATTGCAAATTAACTATGCTCCAATAACCTTTTTTTAACTTGATTTTTTTTAATTTTATTTTTACTTTATTTTACTTTACAATACCATATTGGTTTTGCCATACAGTATTGGGAGCTCATATGCACCCATGGCGGATTCATGTCAATAACATTTTTTTTTAAATTTAAAACACAGAAATAGTCCAGGTAATGAGGAACTCATTTAAAAGCCAAAGCCTCAGTCAGATGCCCATTCTTTGTTTTGAAACTACAGTGGTTTCAGCATGGGGATTACCTGCAGCTGAAGAATTACCGGGAGCTACCTATCTCAAAAAGAGGCAGGCAGCCCTCAGAGGAGGTGGTCTCCAGATGCCGATGACCGAAGACACAATCAGTAGTCTGCAGCTGAACAAAAGGATGTAGTGTGAGCTACTGACATGGGCATGAAACACTGAAATTTCACCCCCAGAGGTAACTCGGAGGGGTTCATGGTTGTAAAGAATCCACCTGCCAATGCAGGAGACCCAGGCTCACTCCCTAGGTCGGGAAGAGCCCCTGGAGAAGGGAATGGCAACCTACTCCATATTACTGCCTCGGAGAATCCCTTGGACAGAGGAGCCTGGTGGGCTACAGACCATGGACTGGCCAAGAGTTAGGCATGACTGAGCGACGAACACTTTATTTATGTCCTGCTGATCATCCCACACTTGCCAAGGCTTCCAAACTGATAGGGCCACTCCAAAGGAGAGAGGGCTTAAAGATGAGGTGCAGAGGATGGATTCCTCCTTGAAATGGACTTGCAGGCTCTGAATGGTGGGAAATAAAACTGAATTCTAAAAGTCAGCGGCAGGAGTTCCCTGGTGGCTCAGAGGTCAAGAATCCACCTGCCAATGCAGGTGGGTTTGATCTCTGGTCCAGGAGGATCCCACATACTGTGGAGAACAAAGCCCGGGTGCCATAACTACTGAGCCTCTGCTCCAGAGACTGGGAGACCCAACTCCTGAAGCCTGTGCGCTCTGGAGCGAAAAGTCGCCACAACTGGAGAAAAGTCTGCACAGCAAGAAAGACCCAGCCCAGCCAAAAATAAAGAAGAAAAAAAAATTTACTTAAAAAATAAAAATGAAAGCAAGCAGGCTGGGACCAGTCGGGGCATAAGGATGCTCCCTGTCTTGGAAGCGTGTGGCCCCAGTGTGAAAGGGTCCCGTGTTTACTTGCAGCTTCTGTCTTTTCATCGTTTCTCACCCTCCACGTCTAGTGGTTTATTTGCTCTTTTCTTTGGCCTTCAGTGACTTCTGTGTCTGCGAAGCTCCGCTGTGCAAGCCGTAATAACTCCTGACACGGAAACGGACCGGTTTTTAACGACAGGAACTTGATTTTACAGGTGGTTCCATCAGTTACTAAGAAGCTGCCACCAGGTGATAAAAGGTCGGCGAACCTAAAACCCAATAGAATGGCGGCTAAAAGGGAGGAAAAGATACCTCTGGGAAAACATAACAATAAAAACATCCAACCTGGCGCTAAATTGGGACAAAAAAATCCCCCTGGAGAGGGACAAAGTTCCTGCCGGAGGGACATAAAACCCCTCCACGCTGCCAAGTATCAACAGTCATCTGCTAACAATGCCAACTGCCTCTTCCATTCTGGTGGAAAACAGGATTACTCTTTCTTTCCTATTTTTTTTCCTGCAGGATAATGAAAGATTCTTTTGTCGTTAAAATCAAACCTAGGGGGCTCCATGGGAGCTCTCTGTAGTTTCTGCTCAATTTTTCTTAAAAAATAAGGTCTGCCTAAAAACAAAATCAAACCTCAGAAATCAAAAGCAGTCAGAAAGTCATAGAAATCTTGAAGGAAGCACCAGGGTTGTTTTGTGGCCGACATCTGCCGGTTCTGGCCCATCCTAAAGGAGATCAGTCCTGAGCGTTCGTTAGAAGAAATGAGGCTGAAGCTGAAGCTCCAATCCTTTGGCCACCTGATGCAAAGAACTGACTCACTGGAGAAGACCCTGATGCTGGGAAAGATTGAAGGCAGGAGGAGAAGAGGGGGACAGAGGATGAGATAGTTGGATGGCATCACTGACTCAATAGCCATGAGTTCGAGCAAGCTTTGGGAGTTGATGATGGACAGGGAAGCCAGAAAAAAAAATGAAATCCACACAGCATGGGTCTTTCTTCTGTGTATTTTCATGACGAGCTCCCAGGTGGCCCAGTGCTAAAGAATTGCCCTGCCAACACAGGAGACATAGATTCCATCTCTGGGTCAGGAAGATCCCCTGAAGGAGGAAACGGCTAGCTCCTCCAGCATTCTTGCCTGGAGAATTGCATGGACAGAGGAGCCTGGTGGGCTACACAGTCCGTGGGGACGCTAAGAGTTAGACACGACTGAGCAACTGAACATCAGTTTTCATGACACAGAAATTTCACGTGGTTTGAGAGAGCAGATCACGATAAATGCAAGGCAAGGTCAGCAGGAAGCCCATCCAAGGACGGGACTGGGAATGTTTAAGATCGCAAAGGCTAGGAGATAATCGGGACGACAGAGCTGAATCCAGTTTCAAAACACAAAGAATGTTACCTACTATTGCAGCAAACACAGGACGTTGAGGACATCCACCTGCTCACCATTCTACCCGGAGGGGAATTCAGGGTGTAGGAAAACCAAGATAGGGATCTTAGACAGTTATCATGCATATCAAAACAAAGGGACCCTTTCAAAGAGCCCAGACTCTGGAATCTTCCCATACATCGAAAAGCACTAACTTCCTTTGCTTGAGATATCTGATTTTCTTTAACAGAAACCTTTAGGTGTTCGACAGCCATAGGGCCCCTACATACGAACCTTCACGTTGAGAACTTTTGGAGATGTGAACGTGTGTCTGCGTGTCTGATCACCTAAGTTAGTTCGTGGGTCTGACTTACAGCTCAGATGGTAAAGCATCTGCCTGCAATGCAGGAGACCCGGGTTCGATCCCTGGGTTTGGGAAGATCCTCTAGAGAAGGAAATGGGAACCCACTCCAGGATTCTTGCCTGGGAAATCCCATAGACAGGGCTGCCTGGTGGGCTACAGTCCACAGGGGCTGCAGACAGAGTCAAACTGAGTGACTGACCTCACACATAATATCTGATTATAACAGAATGAATTATGGGAAGTAAAGTCAAGTCGCTCAGTCATGTCCGACTCTTTGCGACTCCGTGGACTGTAGCCTATCAGGCTCTTCCATTCATGGGATTTTCCAGGCAAGAGTGCTGGAATGGATTGCCATTTCCTTCTCGAGGGGATCTTCCCAACCCAGGAATAGAACCCGGGTCTCCCACATTGCAGGCAGATGCTTTACCATCTGAGCCACCAGGGAAAGACTTGCGCAATAGAGCCTGTAGCTATGCAACTTGCAACTGCCAATCAAAGCTGTCAGTCCCCGCCTGCCTAGTGAAAGTGGAAATCGATAAGTCGCGTCCAACTCCTTGTGACCCCATGTATGATATGGTGCATGGAATTCTCCAGGCCAGAATACTGGAGTGGCTAGCTATTTCCTTCTCCAGGGGACCTTCTCGACCCAGGGATCAAACCCAGGTCTCCCACATTGCAGGTGCTTTCTTTACCCACTGGGCCACAAGGGAAGCCTGCCTAGATGGTCATGTAAAATCTCTGTCTTGACAATGCCCTCTAACACGAACCTTCCTGCACCAAGTGCCTCTCTTGGCTTGGCCCACCTCTCCCTTGAGGTAGTCTTTCTCTTCTCTCTTTAATGAAGTTGGCTTTGGCCATGGTAAGACCTCAAGAGGCTTCTCTCTGTCCTTACCCAGAACCAAGGCCAAGGACAAAGGGTCCTCCTCACCACTCCCTATCCAGTAACACTGCTTTCAAACAAAGCTTGGACTCTGCCAAACCTTTGCCCCGGTTCTACATTCAGTTCACCTCTGCTCAAGCCTCTTCATGACAATCCATTTATCATCTAAACCTCTTCCTGAATATACATATACCCTTAGCTTCAAAATTAACCAATTTTGCCATTTGCGGAGACACCACTTAGGGAAAGATCCTCAGCGTTCTCTTTTCTTGCTATAAGTAATACCCCATCCTTCCTTCTCTTGACATTTGGCTTGGTTGTCTCTGGCTTGACACCAGCAAGAGATGAGCCCAGCTTTTAGGTAACAGTAGAGAGAAAGCTGGTCCTTTTTATTGTTTCAGTTCCAGCAATCCTGGGTTTCACCCTTGGGTTCAGTCCCTTGAGTTAAGAGTTAGGGTCCGTTCTTTCTGGACCAAAATAGCTTCTCGTACTTTTATGCTTTTGATCAACTCTGGAAATGTAACGAAGTACAAATGAACTCTACAAGCCTTTGCATGCAATACCCCAGCCACACACATACCCGCTGTCCCGGAACACACACGGCAGGGTGTCTGGCTGGAAGCAGGCCTCTCGTTTCCATCCTCAAGGTGGCTGGCAAATGTCGGGTCTGTTCTCCACGCCCCTTAGTTCTTTGCCAAGGCCACGCCTCATCCAGTCATTGAAGGATGATTCATTTCCTTGCATTGAATGATTGTGGCAACTGTAACGTGGGCTTTCCAGGAAACTCAGTGGTAAAGAATCTGCTTGCCATGCAGGAGCCGCAGCAGACACGGGTTTGATCCCTGGATCAGGAAGATCTGCTGGAGAAGGGAATGGCAACCCAGTCCAGTATTCTTGTCTGGAAAATCCCATGGACCGAGGAGCTTGGTGGGCTACAGTCCAAGGGTCGCAAAGAATCGGACACAACTGAAGCAACACAGCATGGTTGTAAGATCTACCTGCATAATATAATAAAATAAAAGAGTCTCAGCTTCCCTCCAGATCTATGGGAGCTGCAGCTTTCTTGCTTGAAATGCATCAGACAGAAGGTTGACTGCTTCGAGTAATGCATGACTCATGTGCTGCTGAGCACTTTAAACCAACTTAAATCCCAGCTTTCTTACTGAGAGTAGGAGCTGAAGGCTTCTGTTTCCCTTTTAGTGAGACATTTTTTTTTTCCTCTTCATTTCTGCTTATTATCTCCCTAATGAGTGATCATGTTTGGTCTCAATTCAGTGCAGCGATTCCTGTCCTACAAGGCTCTGGTGGTTAGAACATTGCTATTTGCAATCTCACTGATGCTCTGTTCTCAACATTCAGTTATTTAATGACAAGGGCATTATCTACTACTGAGTGAGGGATGATGAAAATAAAATTAGTCTAGCAGTTAGGACCAAGGAGAGTGGAATCCTGGGATCTCAGGTGCGAACATGGATTTGCTGTGTGATAACTCTGGGAGCCTGAGAAATGTCAACCTGTCTCATGAGTTTTCTGCTAAATATTATGGGGTCACAGTGAAGGTCAGCCTACAACAGTGCTAGCCGTATAGCGAGTGCTATATCATGAGTGTTAGGAGGATGTTAAGATGGTGATGTCGTCTATTCTCCTTTAAAATTCAGCGAGAAGCAGAAACAACGCTGGAGTTCGCTCTCCATGGTCCTGCCAAGAACGGTGTTCTTTCTGCTTGCGAGAACTCTGTGTTGCCAGGAGCCACCTGGCAAAAATAGCTTTGAAACAGAGCAGAACCCTATAGTCCTTGGCTCCCATGTCCTCAGCCTGCCTTTTGCTTGCAGAAAAATTTTAGCCAGGAATGAGTTTAAGGAGAAAAGGCAGAAAAAAGGGAAAACAAGCCAAGAAGACTAAATAATGATAGTTTCGTCATTAAGGATGGCTGTTTGTGCCTGAGTGCTCAGTTGCTAAGTGACGCCAACAGTTTGCAAGCCCATGGACTGTAGCCTGCCGGACTTCTCTGTCTTTGGGATTTCCCAGGTAAGGATACTGGAGTGGGTTGCCATTTCCTCCTGCAGGGGATCTTCCCGACCCAGGGATCAAACCTGAATCTTCTGCAATGGGAGGTGGGCCCTTTTCCACTGAGCCTAGAAAGATCCTTTCGTTCTCCTTCAGGAGTCATGTACAGAAGTGAGAGGTGGACCAAAGAGAAGGTTGAGGACCGAAGAATGGATGCTTTTGAGCTGTGGTGTTGGAGAAAACTCTTCAGAGTCCCTTGGACTGCAAGGAGATCCAACCAGTCCATCCTAAAGGAGACCAGTCCTGAGTGCTCACTGGGAGGACTGAAGCTGAAGCGCCAATACTTTGATCACCTGATTAGAAGAGCCGACTCACTGGAGAAGACTGTGATGCTGGGCAAGATTGAGGGCAAGAGGAGAAGGGGTCGACAGAGGATGGGATGGTTGGATGGCATCACCGACTCCATGGACATGAGTTTCAGCAAACTCCAGGGAAGGAGAGGGAAGCCTGGCATGCTGCATTGATGGAGTCGCAAAGAACTGGACGCGACTGAGGGCGGAACAACCACCACGGAGCTACAGATACTAACATTTACAGGCATATCCTGTGAGCCATCTTGCAGACACTGAGATGCCCACCATGGGGGAGAAGTCAGCTCCACGATGCCCAGACTGTAGCCAGGACATAAGCTGCTGCAATTTCCAAAACTGACCTCAAAGGAAAATGAAAGTTGGCCAGTCGTATCCGACTCTTTGCGACCCCATGGACTCTATAGTCCATGGAATTCTCCAGGCCAGAATACTGGAGTGGGTAGCCGTTCCCTTCTCCAGGGGACCTTCCCGACCCAGGGATCGAACCCAGGGCTCCCACATTGCAGGTGGATTCTTTCCCAGCTGAGCCACCAGGGAAGCCCAAGAATACTAGAGTGGGGAGCCTATCCTTCTCCAGGGAATCTTCCCAACCCAGGAATCAAACTGGGGTCTCCTGCACTGCAGGCAAATTCTTTACCAACTGAGCTATCAGAGAAGGGACCATAAGGAAATGGGTACAAAATGGAACTGAAGATTCACGGTACTAAAATAACCAAGATGCTGCTGCTCAGACCACCAGTGACCAATTCCAAGGTGACTGTCAGAGCTGACTGAAGATCCTCCTTCAGCCTATAAAATATAGAAATTCTTCCCCTTGATTGTTAGTAGAGTGGGGGAGGAAGTCCACACTTCCCAGTGGTTGCTGCCATGCAAAATAAAGCAAATCTTGCTTTCCACCAGCCTGGCTTCCGTCTTGCTTTTGAGCAGTGAGCAACTGGACCTCAGCTTTGGTTACAGTTTTAATAGAGCTGGCCGGTATCTTCTGAACAAAGGGAAGCACGTCCGTGATGGGTTTGGTGTAGGTCAAATCTCCACTTGGAGAGGACAGCAAAATGGAATCTGCAAAACTGAAGATGTTTTGTGTCCACTGGAGTAAAACCAAATTTAATTAAAAGACGACATTGTCCCCCCCAAAAAAACAACACCACGACACTGTCAGTCAAGCTACTGATCTAACAACTCCATTCCCAGGAACATAGCCAGGAAAAAAGGAAAACATTAAATCACAAAGACACATGCAACCCTCTGTTCACAGCAGCTTGAGTCACAGTGGCTGAGACATGGAAGCAACAGAAGTACCCATCAAGAGTTGGATGGATAAAGAAGATGATATCATGGTTAGGGAAATAAGTCAGAAAAAGACTATACAATATCAGCTACACATGGAACCCAAAAATTAAAATAAATGTCTGTAAGAAAACAGAAATAGACTCACAGACACAGAAAATAAGCTAGTATTGACCAGTGGGAAGAGGGGAAAAGCAAGATAGGGTAGGGGGTGAGTAAGAGATACAAACAACCATGTGTCAAATACATAAGCAACAAGGAGATACTGTACGCTACAGCACATTATAGCCATTAATGAGTAACAACTTTTCAGTTCAGCTCAGTTCAGTCGCTCATTCATGTCTGACTCTTCATGACCCCATGGACCATAGCATATCAGGTCTCCCTGTCCATCACCAGCTCCCAGAGTCCACCCAAACACACGTCCATCGAGTCGGTGTTGCCATCCAACCATCTCATCCTCTGTCGCCCCCTTCTCCTTCCACCTTCAATCTTTCCCAGCATCAGGGTCTTTTCAAATGAGTCAGCTCCTCACATCAGGTGGCCAAAGGATTCGAGTTTCAGCTTCAGCATCAGTCCTTCCAATGAATATTCAGGACTGATTTCCTTTAGGATGGACTGGTTGGGTCTCCCTGCAGTCCAAGGGACTCTCTCCAACAGCACAGTTGAAAAGCATCGATTCTTTGGCACTCAGTCCAACTCTCACATCCATGCATGACTACTGGGGAAACTGCAGCTTTGACTATGATAATCACATATGTCTCCAAGAATATTTTACTAAACAATATTGTAAGAGTCACTGTATTTCATTCAGTGTCCTGAAATGCATGTGGAAAGTGGATTCTTTTGTCAACCTTGTTTATCAATGACTTTCAAAATGAATTCCACTTGATTTTTTTTTCAGTTGAAACACAGTGGACAAACCTAGAGACTATCATACAGAGTGAAGTAAATCATAAATAGACAGTCAGATATCATATACCAATGCCTATACATGGAATCTACAAAGAGACAGCAATGGAGATTCGGATGTAGAGAGCCAACTTGTGGGCACAGTTGGGGAAGGAGAGGGTGGGATGAACGGAGAGAACAGGATGAAAACTGTGGAGTGAAATTGAAAGTTGCTCAGTCGAGTCCGACTCTTTGCAACCCCAAGGACTGTACAGTCCATGGAATTCTCCAGGCTAGAATACTGGAGTGGGTTGCCTTTCCCTTCTCCAGGGGATCTTCCCAACCCAGGGATCGAACCCAGGTCTCCTGCATTGTAGGCGGATTCTTTCCCAGCTGAGCCACCAGGGAAGCCCAACATGCACCCTACCATACATAAAGTGGCCAGTGGGAGTTTGTTGTGTGATGCAGAAAGCTCTGTGACAACCTCGAGGGGTGGGATGGGGTGGGAGGGTCCAGAGGGAGGGGACATATGTATCCCTACAGCTGATTCATGTTGAAGTATGGCAGAAACCAACCCAACGTTGTAAAGTAAGTATCCTCCAATTAAAAATATATGTTTTTAAGAAGCTGACATATGACTGACCAGCAACATGATATTGGTTTCAGGTGAACAACTGAACGATGTGCTGTTTATATATATATATATTATGAAAAGATCTCCGCAGTATGTCTAGTCAACATTCATCACCACCAGTTCGGCTGCACGGCTCAAAACTGGAAAAATCTCCTTCCTTGGCAAGAGTTTCAGAAGAAGCCTGTCATGTTCTCCACGATGAACTTGAACAGAGCTTCTGCCTGACGTGCTAACTTCTGTGCATCTGAACCTACAGGAGTTTCACCTTTTAATTAAATGAGGTGCTTCAGAAGCCAGGACCTCCTTGGATAAGATCCTTTTAACCACAGGCCCTGTCTCCTCTCCTAAGGGGAGCTGATTAAGAGTTCTGCTCAAATTCTGCCAGCATGATTTCTTAGATCTTCTAATAACTCTGCAAGCCAGAATGTGCTTCCTTTTATAATCCGTCAGGCGCTGAAAGTTGAAGCGGCGTCGGGCTTTTTTTTTCAAGGGTTTTCTGCTCTGATTATGCAAATATGTGCTGAATACAGGGTCTGGAGGCTAGTTTTTTTTTTCCCACCTTGTTGAAGAATAGCTATTTTGTCTGACTTCTGATTAACAGGGACTCTCACTCACCACTCACACTGTACCTTAACACCGTAGCAAAGGTTGGAAGATTTTATAGCGAGATAGTTACATAGAAATACAGACGACATTAATTATTGTACATAGTGGGCTTCCCAGGTGGCAGCAGGGGATCAAGAACTCGTCTGCTATGCAGAAGATGTAACAGGAGACGTGGGTTCGATCCCTGGTCCGGGAATATCCCGTGGAGGAGGGCACACCAACCCACTCCAGTATTCTTGCCTGGAGAATCTCAAGGGCAGACAAGGCTGCCAGCAGTGGTTCACAGTGTCAGAAAAAGTTGCACAAGACAGAAGCGACTTAGCACGCATACATGCACTGATATGTATCAGTGATTGTGCAGACGATTATACAAAATATGTGCACTCCAGATAATCTATAAAGCCATAGCTATAATGCACATTACATATTGATATGCATTCATTATGTATATTACTGTTATTCTTGGTCAGTCTCTCAGTCGTGTCTGACCCTTTGTGACTCCCATGGACTGCAGCATACCAGGCTTCCCTGTCCTTCACCATCTTCCAGAATTTGCTCAAACTCGTGTCCATTGAGTCAATGATGCCATCCAACCATCTCATCCTTTGTCACCCCCTTCTCCTCCCGCCTTCAGTCTTTCCCAGCATCAGGATCTTTTCCAACAAGTCAGTTCTTGGCATCAGGTGGCCAAAGGACTGGAGCATCAGCTTCAGCATCAGTCCTTCCAAGGAATGTTCAGGGTTGATTTCCTTTAGGACTGACTGATTTGGTCATATAGACTGCATATGTGTGTGTGTGTTATGTATATACACCAAAATTTTATTGGTGATTCACCTTCGCATACTGAAATTCCCATTCAAGAATAAAGGACTTCCTAAGGGCTGGGTAAGCCATGTAGACTCCCGAAGTTATTTTTAAAACACAGACCTCACTAGCAGAAAAGGCCGCAAGGCAAGGGCAAGAAACGGTCTGAGTTTACTGCCTCAATGGAATACGTTCATGCCGTTAAGTTTATCCATGAAAAGTCTCTGCCTTGGAAGGCTTTTCCAACCAGATTAGTATAAACATTCATTTTTTCAGAGCTATATGTTTCCAAACATACACACCCATAACTAATGGTTTTATATATCTATCTGTGTGGATGGAAGCTGGCTGTGCACAGATATGTGTATCATTAAAAATACCTTTAACCTGGGTGAAAAAATTATTTGAAGGAGTATGATATTTTGACTATAAGAGGAGAATACCTCAGAAGGCACTTTAGAAAGAATGAATTCAGCCAGTATTTTTCCCCTAATATTTCAAATTTATGTACAAAATTAGTTGTCTTATTTAATTCCCTCAGAAATTCCCTGTGATTACACTTTTGCCTATGACTGGTTAGATTCATAAGTGCCTCATAGTGATTTTTATTTTATTTTTTCTAATGAGATTCAAAAGAAAATAAAAATGTTGTTTTACTTCTGGTCATGAGGCAGAACATGAAGATAAAAGTGGCCCTGAATCTTAGGAAAACGAAATAAAGAGGACCGTGAGATGACGACTGGACAGTTTACTTCAATACCCATCAGTGAAGAGAGTGTCATGTTCGGAGAAAAGCTTACAGCATTAACGAAGCCTGAGAATCCCAGACCAACCCCAAAGTGAAGTGAAGGTACAAAGTGAAGTCAACTTGAGGCATTCAGTGAAGGATTTGTAAAAAAGTTCTTAGACTACAGAAGAAAAGAAAATATTCCTTGTAAGTGGGGGAGGTGGGAAAGCGAACCCAGTGGTTCTTAACTGCCTTGATTATTAAAGACATCAAAGAAGTTTTCATATGATTCTGTAATCAAAGCAAAATAACAAATATGAGCAGAGAACAGAAGATCAATGGAAAAGCAGTGTTCTTCTGTGTATGACATGTGTATGACATCACAGTCACTGTATATGGCTTCATATCCACTATGTACGTGACATCACACACACTGTATCTGTGACATCACACCCACTGTACCGATGTACATCACAACCACAGTATATCACATCACATCCACTATACCTGATATACTTCCACTTTATCTATGACATCATACCCACTCTGTATGACATAACACTCACTACATATGACTTCACATCTACTTCATATGACATCACATCCACTATAACAATGATATCACACCCACTGTTTTTATATCAAATCCACTATATACGACACACCCACTAAATCTATGATATCACACCCACTGTTTTTATGACAAAACATCCACTATATATGTCATCACACCCACTCTACGACATCACATCAACTATATGATATAATGTCCACTATATGACATCACACCCACTCTATGACAAAACAGCAATTGTATATCACATCACACACTTGGTATTTATTCCCTCACACCCACTATATCAATGACATCACACTCACTGTATTGATGACATCACACTCACTATATGACACCACACCCACTATATGACATCACACCCACTAAAATGACACCTCGCCCAGTATAACTATGATGTCACATCCAATGCATGACATCACAACACTATATATGCTATCACACTCACTGCATTTATGACCTCACAGCATTATATATGACATCACACCCACGATATCTGTGACTTTACAACTACCATATCTATGCTCACACCCACTGTATCTATGACAATATACACACTGTTTTTCTGACATCACATCAACAAAATCTGACATCACATCAACAGTATCTGACATCACACCACCACATCTGTGATCACACCCACTGTCCTGATGACATCACGTCAACTCTATAGAACATCACATGCAGTATACATGGCCTTGCAGACACGGTACATGACATCATATGCACTACACACGTGACATCACACCCGCTGGATCTATGGCAGCACACCTACTGTCTTTACGATGTCACTCCCACTCTATCTGTGACATCGCAACCGCCATGACTGTGACCCCACCCAAGTTATTTATGACATCACAGCTACTCTATATGATATCACACTCCCTACATATGACATCATGCCCGGTATAACTACGATATCACCCCGGTTTATTTATATCACATCCACGATGTAACACATCACTGCCACTATATTTATGATATCACACCCACTATACGCCATCACATCCACTATGATTTCCACTATATATATATATGGATATGATTCACATATAGTGGGTGTGATCTCATAAAAACTGGGTATGTAGTTATAGATACAGTGGGTGTGATGTCATAGAGTGGGTGTGAGGTCATATATACTGGCTTTGCTGTCATAATGGATATGCTGTTATAAATACAGTGGGTGTGATAACATAAATATAGGGGGCGTTATATCACATAGTGGATGTGATATATATACTGGATGTGATATCATATATAGTGGGTGTGATGTCATAAATACAGTGGGTATGATGTGATTGATAAAGTGGGTGTGATATCATAGATGCACTGGGCTTGATTCATAGATACACTGTATTTGATGTCATTGATTCATTGGGTGTGATGTCACAAATATAGTGGAAGTGATGGCACATATAATTGGTGTGGCATCATAAATACAGTGGGTGTGATATCATAGTTATACTGGGCATGATGTCATATGTAGTGTGTGTGATATCATACAGAGTGGCTGTAGTGTCATAAATACAGAGGTGTGATGTCACAGATACAGTGGAAGTGATATCATAGATACAGTCGATGTTTTGTCATATACAATGGATGCGATATCATATGTAGTGGGTGTGATGTCATCAATATAGTGAGTTTGATCATAGATATGGTACGTATAATGTCACAATACAGAGAGTATGATGTCATATAGTGGCAGTGATGTCATAAAAACAGTGGGTTTGTTGTCATATACAGCAAGTGTGATGTGATATCATAAATTCATAAATACAGGGGTGTGATGTCACAGATACAGTGGAAGTGATATCATAGATACAGTCGATGTTTTGTCATATACAATGGATGCGATATCATATGTAGTGGGTGTGATGTCATCAATATAGTGAGTTTGATCATAGATATGGTACGTATAATGTCACAATACAGAGAGTATGATGTCATATAGTGGCAGTGATGTCATAAAAACAGTGGGTTTGTTGTCATATACAGCAAGTGTGATGTGATATCATAAATGCATTGGTGTGATGTCATAGATACAGTGGGTGACATCATAGATATGCTGGTTATGAAGTCAGATATAGTGGATGTTATGTCAGATATAGTGGGTGTGTTGACATTTAAAAGTGTGTGATGTCATATATAGGGACTATGATATCATATATCGTGAATATGATATCATAAATAGAGTGCATGCGATGTCATCGATACAGTGGGTGTGATAATAGACATGGCGGTTTTGATGTCACAGATATAGAGGATGTGATGTCAGATAAGTGGGTTTGTTGTTATAAAAAGAGTGGATGTGATGTCATATATAGTGGGTGTGATATCATACATAGTGGCTATGATGTTATTGATACAGTGGGTGTGAGATCATAGATATGCTGGGTGTGATACCATATACAGTGGCATGATGTCACAGAAACAATGGGTTTGATGTCATAGATGAAGCGGATGTGATGTCATTATAGTGGGTGTGATGTCATAGATACAGGGGATGTGATGTCATAAGCACAGTAGACATAATATCAGGGATACAGTGAAAGTGATACCATATATACTGGGTGTGATATCATATGTAGTGGGTGTGATGCCATAAATAGAGTGGGTGTGAGGTCTTAGATGCAGTGGATGTGACGTCATATATAGTGGGCATGATGCCATCAACACAGTGGCTGTGTGTCATAATCACACCACTGCATCTACAACATAACCACTGTATTTATGACATCACATTCTCTATATGACACCACACCCATTATATGATGTCACATCTACTATTTTTATGACATCACACCTACTATATCTCACATCACATCCACTGTATCTGTGACATCACACACACCATATCTATGATCACCACTATACTGATGGTATCACACTCACTGTTTTATGACACCACAGCCACTACATGACATCACACCCACTATATCGGTGACATTACACCCACCATATCTATGACCAAACCCACTGTATCAGTGACCTCACATCCACTATATATGACATCACATCCACTCTATAAGACATCAATAAGACATCAACTATATCAATGATATCACACCCAATATATTTAGGCATCACACACACTATATGACATTACATCCAGTATCTATGACATAACATCCACTGTATGTATGTCATCACACCCACTATATCTGACATCACATCCACTGTATCTGTGTCATTACACCCACTGTATTGATGACATCAGACCCACATTATGTATGACAACATATGCACCATATGACATCAAATTTCCTCCTTATGACATCACACTACAACATTTATGACACCCATCACTCTATTTGTTATCATATCCACTAACTATGACATCACAGCCACTGTATATGACATCACAGCCACTATGCATGTGACATCACAGCTGTTGTATCTATGACATCACACCCTCTATGCTTATGACACCATATCCACTATATATGACATCACACCCACTGTGTTTATAACAACGCAACCACTATAACTGATATCACATCCACTGTCTGTGACTTTGCATCCACCAAATCTATCACCAGGCACTGTATTAATGACATCACAACCATAGTATTTATGACATATCAGCCACTATATGACATCACACACACTATACATGACATCACACCCACACACTTTTTATAACAACAAACCCACTATATCTGACATCACATCCACTATATCTGTGACATCACAACCACCACATCTATGATCACACCTTCTATATCAATAACATTACACCTGCTGTATTTATGACATCACACCCACTGTATATGGCTTCATATCCACTACGTATGTGACATCACACACACTGTATTTATGACATCTCATCCACTATATATGACATCACACTAACTGTATATGACATCTTTGCCATTCTATCCATTATATTATGCATACTATATTTATGACATCACATTAACTATATATGACATCAGGTTCATTTCAGCATGACATCACACCACCCTGTACAGTATCACATCCACCATATCTATGATCTCATACCCACTGTATATATGACATCACATCCAGTTTATTTAGGGCATCACAGCCACTATGTATGACATCACACCAGCTCTTTACATGACAACAAACCCGCTCTATCTGACATCACAACCACCACATCTATGATCACACCCACTGTTCTGATGATACCATGTGCACTGTATTTATGACATCACATCCACTGCATATGGCTTCATATCCATATGTATGTGACATCACACCCACTTTATCTATGACACCATACATGCTATATCTATGACATCACACCCACCTTTATTATAACATCACACCCACTATATCTTACATTACATCCACTGTATCTGTGACATCACAACAAACATATTTGCGATCACACTCACTGTATAGAAGACATCTCATTTATGGCATCATAAATGACTTCATTTATGACATCATATCCAGTATATATGACATCACACCCACTATATATGACATCACACCCACTATATATGACATCACACACATTTTTTTAAATGAAAACACAGTCATTAAATCTGACTTCACACCCACTGTATCTATGGCCTCACAATGTATTTATAGCACCACACCTGCTATATACGACATCATTTCCACTGTATCCATGATATTGTGCATCCTCTATTTATGATATCATATCTACTATATACGATCTCACATCCACTATAATGACATCACATCCACTTCATCTATGACATCAAACCCACTCTTTCTATGACATCATGCCACTGTGTGTCATAATACACCCCCCATATCTATAATCTCATACCCACTGTATCTATGACTCACACCCACCTATGTGACATCACTTCCACCGTATGTGTGACTTCACAACCAGCATATCCATGATAACACCCATCCTATCTATGACATCACACCCACTGCATCATAGACATCACAGCCACCATATTTAAGACATCACATCAAAAATACATAACATCACATCCAGTATATATGATACCCCACTCTATATGATATCACACACACTTTTATGACAACACACCCAGTATATCTGACATCACATACACTATGTCTGTGACTTCACAATCATATCTATGATCACACTCATTGCATCACTGATATCACAGTCACTGTATTTATGACACACATCAACTATATATGACTTCACATCTGGTACATATGACATTAACCCACTGTATATGATATCACACACTTTTTTATGACAACACACCCACAGTTTATGATATTGCAAATTTTTATGACAACACACCCACTATATCTGACATCACATCCACTATTTCTGTGACTTCACAACCACCATATCTGTGATCACACCCACTGGATCTATTACATTACACCCACTATATCTGTGGTGTCACACTCACTGTGTTTATGACATCACACCCACCATAGCTATGATCACACCCGACATCACACTCATTGTATTTATAACAAAATATCCATCACATATGACACCACACCCACTCTATAAGACATCACACCAAGTATATGACATAATGCCCACTATATTTTTGACATCACACCCACTGTATTAGGACAAAACATTCATTATATATGACATCATACCCTCTGTATTTATGATATCACACCCACTATATCTATCACATCCACTCTATGGATGACATCACACCCACTGTATTTATGACATCACAGCCAGTATACATGACATCACACACTATGCATGACATCACACCCACTTCATCTATGACATCACACCCACTGTTTCTATAACACCACACCCATTGTATCTATGGTACAAAACCCACTGTATTCATGACATCACATCCATTATATATGACATCACACCCACTACATGACATCACATCCACTTCATCTATGACAGCAAACTCACTGTTTCTAGAACATCACACCCGCTATATCTATTGCACATCACTCACTGTATTTATGACATCACAGTCATTGAATTTATGACATCACATCCCTTATATATGATGCCAAATCCACTATATATGATACCACATCCACTATATGATATCATACACAGTGTCTCTACAGCATCACGCCTACCATGTCTATGACATCTCACCCACTACATATGACATCACATTCACTATATATGACGTCATATCCACTATATCTATGATTTCACACCCACTGTATCTGCACATCACATCATGAGCAGGAGTGAACAGTTCATTTTCTGCCCTAGTAAAGGCAGGGACTCCCCAGGTGGCTCCATTGTGAATAATCCACCTGCTAATATAGGTGATGTAAGAGATGCCAATTGATCCCTGGGTCAGGAAGATCCTGTGCAGAAGGACATGGCAGCTCATTTCAATATTCTTGCCTGGAGAGTCCCATGGATAGAGGAGCCTGGAAAGCTACAGTCCATGGTGTCGCAAAAGAGTCAGACGTGACTTAGCAACTAAACAAGAACAACAAAGGTACAGGCATGCAGAAGGTAGGAGGTTAATTCAACAAAGGCTCTCCAGCCTGCTCTACATAGAGTTTTACAGATCCAGGGGTTCAGGTCATGCCAAGATAGCTCTTGTAAGGCAAATGAAACTATAACCCTTGATAATGAACCAAATTAGAGTCTGCTTGCCTGAGCACAATAAAGCCAGTCTACGACACTGGACTGTGGTGGAGAAAACTGGAGTGCATACTGCAGCTGCCAAGCAGGGGACCCAGGCAGCTTACAAGACCCAGACAAGCTGATGGCTTTTGAGTGTGTGTTCAGTCACTCAGTCATGTCCGACTCTTTGCGACCCCATGGACTGCAGCCCACCAGGTTTCTCTGTCCACGGGGATTCTCCAGGCAAGAATACTGGAGTGAGTTGCCATCCTCTTCTCCAGGGAATCTTCCCGACCCAGAGACTGAACCCAAGCCTCCTGCTTTGTTTGGCAGATTCTTTACCACTGAGTCACTCAATGGCTTTGAGGGAAAGGTTTCTCCTGATTGGTTGGTGGTGATGTAATCTGGAGTCACAATCAACAACCTTCAGCTTCCAACCAGTCTGGGCTCTACACGCTTGTGGGTAGCATACAGTTAACTTTTTCAGCCTGGTTGGGGATTCAGTATCTGCAAAAGAGCTCAAAGGAATTGTCTCAGTCAGAAAAGAATCTGCCTGCAGTGCAGGAGACCCAGGTTCCATTCCTGAGTTGGGAAGATCCCCTGGAGAAGGAAATGGCAACACACTCCAGTAGCCTTGCCTGGAAAATCTCAGGGACAGAGGGGCCTGGTGGGCTGCAGTCCATGGGGTCACAGAGAATCGGGCACAACTGAGCGGCTACCATTTACTTACTTATCACCTATATACCTTGAGGAGGAGCTGATGGTCTTGACTTTGTTTAATGCCTAACCGATTATTAGTACTTTGTCTTGTTTGATTGTCTTCCTTTGTTTCTGCATTGTCTCAGTTCTCTGATTAAATTTATTCTTTTTCTTCTGAACAGGAGACAGATGGAAGGCATGGATGGGAAGGGTCTGTCCCCGGAATGACCCATAGGGTCCTAAGTCCTTTACACTGTAATTGTTCTTTCTTGACCAAACTCCCCAGATGCAGCAGAAGCAAGCACTTTAGGAGATAATAAAATGCTGCAACAAGGAGATTTTCACAAAACCACCAGGCAGGTTTCAACCCACCAGAGGAAGGAGGATCTTCCTATAACCTCCAATAATTGCAAAGTTATAGAAAAACGGAAACAGCCCATCACCCATTTGAATAGTAACATCTCATCTCCATGAGCACGCTCATTCTTTGAGGAAATTCTAACTACAATTTATTTCAAATCTCATGACACTGAAAAAAAAATTTGAGAGTGCTTTGAGCTCCCAGAGTTCAGATACGTGCATTAGAAGGGCTGAAATTTTCATCCTACGAAACGATTCTTTCTTGTAGGTGACACAGAAAATAAGCAAGTCTGCAATGAACATCGAATAATCCGCAACGAAAATCACAAAACTCTTACCTAACTCCACTTCCCTTGATAACTTCAAGCGTGTTAAACTTGATAACTTGACACGTGTTCAATTTTAATGAAAAGTTAACACTTTCAATTTGCTCCAAAAAATAAAGCCGTGGTGCCACCTTTAATGATAGAATTGCCCTCTTTGGAGATGGAGCAGCAAACAGCCAGTTTCAAGCAAAGCAGCTACGTACAGCGTCTGCACAGTATACGTGTCTGCTGAAAGAGTTTGAACTATAAAGTCAACAGCCATTTCACAGGAATGAAATTTAAATGTACAAGTAATCAGATTTAGAAAAAGTCCTATAGTCAACAACATGAGTTAAGAACGACTCAGTGCGATGGATATTGACTTGATGTCTCTTATTTTAGGCTAACTTGTGGCTCAGCTGGTAAAGAATCTGCCTGCAATGCGGCAGACCTGGGTTTGATCCCTGGCTTGGGAAGATCCCTCGGAGAAGGGAAGGGCTACCCACTCCAGTATTCTGGCCTGGAGAATTGTCCATGGGGTCGCAGAGTCAGACACAACTGAGGGACTTTCACTTTCTTTCACTTTCATCAGGAATCAAGGGTTCAAGGAAGAATAACACGTTGTGCTTATATTCACGGTTCTTACGGTGGTATAGGAGAGACAATATGTAAGTGTCACTGCTACTGCTAAGTGGCTTCAGTCCTGTCCAACTCTGTGTGACCCCATCCCCCGTCCCTGGGATTCTCCAGGCAAGAACACTGGAGTGGGTTGCCCGTTCCTTCTCCAACGCATGAAAGTGAAAAGTGAAAGTGAAGTCGCTCAGTCGCGTCCGACTCTTAGCAACCCCATGGACTGCAACCCACCAGGCTCTTCTATCCATGGAATTCTTCAGGCAAGAGTACTGGAGTGAGGTGCCATTGCCTTCTCCAATATAAGCCTTAACTGCATGTACAGATCTGAAAAGTGCTAGCAAACTGCAGACAGACGGGAGAAGGACTGGTAGCCAGGATCTGGGAGGGTACTCTTCAGAAAGATTATCATCAGCAAGATTTTGGAGGGAGACACCATCTAGCATTGATGTAATTAGGGGTTGGGTAGGATGTGTCTGGTAGTGAAAATAAAGCCTGATGCTGTAAAATACAATATTGCAGAGGAATCTGCAATGTGAGGTCCACGAATCAAGATAAATTGGATGCGCTCAAGCAGGGGATGGCAAGGTTGAAAGCTGAAGCTCCACTCCTTTGCCACCTGATGCGAAGAGCTGACTCGTTGTTAAGGAGCCTGATGGGAGGAAAGACTGAAGGCAGGAGGAGAAGGGGACGACAGAGGATGAGATGGCTGGATGGAATCACCGACTCAACGGACCTGAGTCTGAGCAGGCTCCAGGAGTTGGTGATGAATAGGGAAGTCTGGCATGCTGCCGTCCATGGGGTCGCAAAGTCAGACACAATTTAGCAACCGAACGACAGCAAATACCACAACCATCCACGAAGGAGAGCTCATGGTTGCCTTTCACCCACTGTATAGTTTCGCCTTCCTTTAAACCAACGGTCCCCAGTCTTCCTGGCACCAGGAATGGCTTTCGTGGAAGACGATTTTTCCAGGGACCGGAGTGGAGGTGGTTTCAGGATGATTCAAGCACGTTATGCTTCTTGCGCTCTTATCTAATCTAATGCCACCACTGATCTGTCCGGAGGTACCAGCCCATGGCCTGGAGGTTGGAGACCCCTGCTTTAATCCACCCATTTCAGGTGACCAGGATCAGAGTCTTTGGGAGAATAAACACATCCAGACTGATTTCTTTCTGTGTGTCTTGTTCACCTTGTGTGTAAGTGTGTATGTTCAGTCGTGTCTGACTCCTCTGTGACCCCATGGACTACAGGCTCTGAAGGAATCTACCAGGCTCCTTTGTCCATGGAATTCTCCAGGCAAGAATACTGGAGTGGGTTGC
>SJYC01129039.1:0-37202 GCA_006408675.1 Madoqua kirkii | reverse complement strand
GCAGGAGACCCAGGTTTGATCCCTGGGTTGGGAAGATCCCTGGAGAAGGAAATGGCAACCCACTCCAGTATCCTACACACACAGACACACACACACACACACACACACACACACACACACACTAACCATATGGAAGTAACTTGCAGATATCATGACACTTAAGCCTTAAACACATCAAAGAGTATCTCTTAAGAACAAGGATATATATATATTCAGAAAAATTCAACTTTGATACAATTATCTAATATTCCATTGATATCAAAGTTCCCCAATTGTCCTAACAATGTCCTTTATATCTTTGTTTTGATCCAGGATCCAGTCAAGAATCATGCACTGTGTTTAGCTGTCATGCCCCTTTAGTCTTTTGAAATCTAAAATAGTGCCTTCTCATTATTTTCTTTTTGGAGAAGGAAATGGCAACCCACTCAAGTATTCTTGCCTGGATAAGCCCATGGACAGAGGAGCTTGGCAGGCTAAAGTCCGTGGTGTTTCAAAGAGTCAGACACAACTGAATGACTGAGACAGACATTTTTTTTTCTTTATATTTTTCATAACATTGGCAGTTTTGACAAGTCCAGGCAGTTGTCCTGCATTCATCCCACAATCTGAACATGTCTGCTTTACCAAGATTAATTTGAACATTTTTAGTAAGAAGACTACATAGGTGATACTGTGTCCTTGCTATTGCATCACATCAAGAGACACAAAATGCCATTTGGTCCCATTCATTATTGATGATGCTAAGTAAGTTAGTTGATTTTGTTCAAACCACACACCTTACTATTTTCCTTAAGCAACCATAAACTATCTTCTACACCAGTGTTCTATAGATTAGTAAACATAAATACCAATGATTTCTAAAAACATGTGGTTTCTCAAAGAGCATATCTCAGGGTGGCATCAAACTCTGTTTAGTAATTGATACCTCAGTGTCTTATTTTATTTGGGAATTACCTCGCTATTCAATAAACTTCCGTCACTTAATTTAGAACAACTCTAAATATCAAATAAATTTTAAATATATAGAGATTATATTTCAAAAATAATTTATTGGAGTATGCTGCTGCTGCTAAGTTGCTTCAGTCATGTCCGACTCTGTGCAACTCCACAGAAGGCAGCCCATTGGGCTCCGCCATCCCTGGGATTCTCCAGGCAAGAACACTGGAGTGAGTTGCCATTTGATTTAAAATGTTGTATTAGTTATTGGAGTTGGTGATGGACAGGGAGGCCTGGCGTGCTGCAATTCATAGGGTCACAAAAAGTTGGACACGACTGAGCGGTGAACTGAATTGATTAGTTTATGTATACCAAGGTGAATGAGTTACACATACACATATATCCTCTTTTATAGATTTTTTCCATCTAGATCATTACAGAGTATTGAGTAGAGTACCCTGTGCTATACAGTACATGTTTGCTGGTTATTTGTTTTATATATAGTAGTGTATATGCATTGATCCCAATCTCCCAATTTAACCCTCCCCCCATAGACCTTGGTAACCATAAGTTTGTTTTCTACACATGAGACTCTATTTCTGTTTTGTGAATATGTACATTTGTACCATTTTCATAGATTACACAAATAAGCAATATCCTATGATATCTTTCAATGTCTGACTTACTTTAGTCAGTAGGACAATCTCTAGGTTCATCCATGTTGCTACAGATGACATTAATTCTTTTTTATGAGTATTATTCTGTTGTACATATGTACCGCATCTTCTTTATCCATTCCACTGTTGATGGACATTTAGGTTGCTTCCACGTCCTGACTATTGTAAATAATGCTGCAGTGAATACTGGATAGCATGTATCATTTTGAATTATGGTTTTCTCTAGATATATGCCTAGAAGTAAGATTACTGGATCGTATGATAGTTCTGTTTTTAATTTTGTAAGGAAATTTAATATTGATATCCATACTGGCAGTACCTATTTACATTCCCACCAGCAGTGTAGGAGAGTTCCCTTTTTTCCACACCTCAGACTGGGACTTGAACCCATGTGCTGGGACTTGAACCTGCCCAAAACCGTGACTGAGACTTGACCTCATGGTGTTTTAATTAGAATCACTCACCTGGTGTCTGGATGAGCTGAGGGTCGGGTTCTCTGTTTCTCAGTGCAGAACAAATTCAGCAAGAGGTAAAGTGATAGGCATGAAGTACGTTTATTAATATAGAAGGTTTGGGAGAGATACAAGCTGACAGGCGAGCATGCTCTGTCCTGAGGATTGTGTGGGCTGCAATTTTATAATCAAAGGAAAATGGGGAAGAGAAAGACTACCTTTGAGTAGACCTGGGAGTAATATCACTAGTTTCTCTGTGTAAAGGCAGAAGAGTGTCTGACCCTGTGAGTCAAACAGTTCACTCACTCAGTCGTGTCTGAGTCTGCGACTGTATGGACTGCAGCATGCCAGTCTTCCCTGTCTGTCACCAAATCTTGGAGCTTGCTCAAACTCATGTCCATCAAGGCAATGCCGCCATCCAACCATCTCATCCTCTGTCATCCCCTTCGGCATTCAGTCTTTCACAACAGCAGGGTCTTTCCTAATGAGTTAGTTCTTCACATCAGGTGGCCAAAGTACTGGAGGTTCAGCTTTAGCATCAGTCCTTCCAGTGAATATTCAAGAATGGTTTCCTTTAGGACTGACTGGTTGGATCTTCTTGCAGTTGAAGGGACTCTCAAGACTCTTATCCAAAACCAAAGCATCAACTCTTCAGTGCTTAGCTTTCTTTATGGTCCAAATCTCATATCCATACATGACTACTGGAAGAATCATAGCTCTGACTATACAGCTCTTTGTTGGTAAAGTAATGTATCTGCTTTTTAATATGCTGCCTAGGTTTGTCATAGCTTTTCAACCAGGGAGCAAGTGTCTTTTAATTTCATGCATGCAGTCACCATCTGCAGTGATTTTGGAGCACAAGAAAATAAATTTTGTCACTGTTTTCATTGTTTATCTATATATTTGCCATGAAGTAATGGCACTGGATGGCATTATCTTATTTTTTGGAATGTTGAGTTTTATGCCAGCTTATTTTTTTATATTTTCTATAAGTTTAAATGTAATTTTATTTTTTTTTTAATTTTTATTTTTACTTTATTTTGCTTTACAATACTGTATTGGTTTTGCCATACATTGACGTGAATCAGCCATGGGTGTACATGAGTTCTCAATCCTGAACACCCCTCCCAACTCCCACCCCATATCATCTCTCTGGATCATCCCAGTGCACCAGCCCCAAGCATCCTGTATCCTGTATCGAACATATATGCCAGCTATTTCACTCTCCTCTTTCACCTTCATCAAGAGGCTCTTAAGTTCCTCTTCACTTTCTGCCATAAGTGTAGTGTCATCTGCATGTCTGAGGTAATTGCTATTTTTCCTGGTAGTCTTGATTCAAGCTTGTGCTTCATCCAGTCTAGCATTTCTTATGATAAACTCTGCATATAAATTAAATCAGCAAGGTGACAATAATTAATAGCCTTGACATACTCTTTCCCAATATGGAACCAGTATGTTGTTCCATATCCAGTTCTAACTGTTGCTTCTTGGCCCATATAGAGGTTTCTCAGGAGGCAAGTAAGGTGGTCTGGTATTTCCATCTCTTGAAGAATTTTCCACAGTTTGTTGTGATCCACATAGTCAAAGGCTTTAGCATAGTCAGTAAAGAAGAAGTAGATGTTTTTCAGTAACTGTTGTTTTTTCGATGATCCAGTGGGTGTTGGCAATTTGATCTCTGGTTTCTCTACTTTTTCCAAATCCAGCTTGAACATCTGGAAGTTCTCAGTTCACATACTGTTAAAGGCTAGCTTGGGGAATTTTGAGCACTACTTTACTAGCATGCATGGTGAGTGCAATTGTGTGGTAGTTTGAACACTTTTTCACATTGCCTTTCTTTGAGACTTGATTAAAAGCTGACCTTTTCCACTCCTGTGGCCACTGCTGAGTTTTTAAAATTTCCTGGCATGTTGAGTGCAGCACTTTAACAGCATCATCTTTTAGGATTTGAAATAGCTCAGCTGGAATTCCATCACATCCACTAGCTTTGTTCATAGTGATGCTTCCTCAGGCCCACTTGACTTCACACTCCAGGATGTCTGGCTCTAGATGAGTGATCATGCCATCATGGTTATCTGGGTCATGACGATCTATTTTTATACTTCTGTGTACTCTTGCCACCTCTTCTTAATATCTTTTGCTTCTGTTAGGTCCATATCATTTCTGTCCTTTATTGTGCCCATCTTGCATGAAATGTTCCCTTGGTATCTCTAATTTTCCTGAAGAGAACTCTAGTCTTTCCCATTCTATTGTTTTCCTCTATTTCTTTGCATTGATAACTTAGGAAGACTTTCTTATCTCTTCTTGCTGTTCTTTGCAACTCTGCATTCAGATGGGTATATCAAACTAGGATTATCTTAATGCTGATTCAAGTCAGTAGAAGAGGGTCGACATTTTTCTGTCACCTAATGGACTGGGGCATAGCTCATGATTTTATTTATGGTTTTATACTCAACAAAGCCTGCTTCATTCCATGACATTCCAATAGCTTTCCTGATCCATCATTAACTTAGAGTGGTCTTCCAAAGTTCCTAGGTTTCCCTCTCTATCTATAATCCCCTAATGGGACCTGTATAACTATCTGGTTCTTGTAACTGAGTCCATACTCATTGTGCTCACTGCACAACAGGCCAGTGAATCCGAGAGATGAGGTGTTGAGGCAAGGATTATGACTTTATTTGGAAAGCCAGCTGACCAAAAAGATGGCAGACTAATGTCTCAAATTAAGCATCTTTTTGGGGTCTGGATGCCAGGTTCATTTATAGAATCAGAAAGAGAAAGACAGAGAAAAGCAATGAGGAACTAAAGTCAAAATGCAGAATAGAGAAGGAGAGGCAGTGAGAAGTAAAGTTAAAAGGGTCTTCAGTCTTGCAAAACATCTCCAAGAGTCAGCCTCTGGAAAGAATGTGTTCAATTCAGTTTACGTGCTCAGTTGTGTCCCACTCTTTGTGACCACATGGACTGCAGCATGCCAGATTTTCCTGTCCATCACCAACTCCCAGAGCTTGCTCAGACTCCTTTCCATCGAATCGGTGATGCCATCCAACCATCTCATTCTCTGTTATCCCCTTCTCCTGCCTTCAATCTTTCTCAGCATTAGGGTCTTTGTCAATGTGTCAGTTTTTCGTATCAGGTGGCCAAAGTATTGGAGTTCCAGCTTCAATGTCAGGATGTGTTAACAGTCGGCAGGGCCTGATTATCTCTCTATGAGCTGGACGAAGGCACATTAGTTTACATTCAGGCAGTAGTATACTCAATATGCTGGCAAATTTTCAAAATTCACCATTAGCCACAAGACTTGAAAAGGTCAGTTTTAATTCTAATCCTAAAGAAGACAATGCAAAAGAATGTTCAAACTACCATACAATTGCACTCATTTCATATGGTAACAAGATGATGCTCAAAATCCTTCAAGCTAAACTTTGATAGTATGTGAACCAAGAAATTTAAGATGTACCAGCTGAATTTAGAAAGAGCAGAGAAACTAGAGATCAAATTGCCAGCATCCACTGGATTATAGAAAAAGCAAGGGAATTCCAGAAAAACATCTACTTCTACTTCATTGACTGAGCTAAAGCCTTTAACTGTGTGGATCACAACAAACTGTGGAAAATTCTTAAAGAGATGGAAATACCAGACCACCTTACCTGTCCCTTGAGAAACTTGTATGTGGATCCAGAAGCAGCAGTTAGAACAAGGCATGGAACAGTGGACTGCTTCAAAATTGAGAAAGAAATACATTGAGGCTATATATGATTACCCTGTTCATTTAACTTATATGCAGATTTTGTCATGTGAAATGCTGGACTGGATGAATCACAAACTGGAATCAAGTTTGCTGGGAGAAATATCAACAACATTAGATAAGAAGATGATACCACTCTAATGGCAGAAAGTGAAGAGAAACTGAAGATCCTCTTGAAGGTGAATGAAGAGAGTAAAAATGCTGGCTTGGAACTCAACATTCAAAAAAACAAAGCTCATGGCATCTGGTCCCATGACTTCATGGCAAATAGATGGGGGAAAAGTACAAACAGTGAGATTTTATTTTCTTGGGTTCCGAAACCATTGTGGACAGGGACTGCAGCCACAAAATTAAAAGACACTTAACTTCTTGGAGGAAAAGCTGTGACATACCTAGACAGCATATTAAAAGCCAGAGACATTGCTATGCCATCAAAAGTCCGTATAGTTGTAGCTGTGCTTTTTCCAGTAATCGTGTAAGGATGTGAAAGTTGGACCATAAAGAAGGCTGTGTGCTGAAGAATTGGTGTGTTCTAATTTTGGGTCTAAAGGAGACTGTTGAGAGTCTCTTGGACTGCAAGGAGATCAAACCAGTCAATCCTAAAGGAAAGCAATCCTGAATATTCATTGGAAGGACTGATGCTGAAGAAGTTCCAATACTTTGGCCATCTGATGGGAAGAGCCAGCTCATTGGAAAAGACCCTGATGCTGGGAAAGATCAAGCACACGAAGAGAAAGGGGCCACAGAGAATGAGATAGTTGGATGGCATCACCCACTTAGTGGACCTGAGTTTGAGCAAACTCTGGGAGATAGTGAAGGACAGGGAAGCCTGCCGTCCTGCAGTCCATGGGTCACAAAGAGTCAAACATGAGTTAGTGACTGAACCACAACATTTATATATGATCATAATGACAAAAGCAAGTCAAAGAAATATTTCCATTATGGAGTCAGAATTCAATTTTTTGCAACAATGCTCCACTGTCAAAGCCCATTCCACAATCTTGTTGAAAAAAGGGATGATGACCATTTTACTTCATCAGATGAATCTTTCTGGGAGTGTCTGCCATTAGTGCCAATGTTTCACATGTTAAGATTTGTCTTCCTTTTGTTCCTCTTTGGAAAGTGTCTACTTTACACTTGTAGACTTTAGAAATACTGATCTTCAAATCTAGAAGGCAGCATTTCAAATTAAAGGAATATAGTACTTTTCTAAATATAGGAAGATGCAAGAGTCAGGGCTCATTAAAATTGTTTCCTTTATATGTACCTCAGCTATCTTGGGGCTTCCTTGGTGGCTCAGTCTTTAAGGAATCCGCCTGCAATGCAAGAGACCTGAGTTCTATCCTTGGGTTGGGAAGATCCCCTGAAGGGAATGGATACCCACTCTAGTATTCTTGCCTGGAGAATTCCACAGACAGAGGAGCCTAGCAGGCTGCAGTTCATGGGGTCACAAAGAGTTGGACAAGACTCAATGACTAAGGACAGCACAGCACAACTGCCTAGGAGTCTGTAATCTTGTATTCTCAGTTTCCTCAGGGTTCACCATAGGAAGCGACAACAGTGTGATGACTGCTAGATGGCAAGTATTCTCCTTCCTTGGGTTTCACTGTTCATGTTAAGGGCTACAATTGCCGATTCAATTCCTCAGGCCTTCCCTTCTTGGTCATGAATTTGACCAATGTTTGGAAGACATTTCATGATCAACTTTTGTCCCACAGCACTGGGAGGCTTATCCTAGTTCAGGCAAAATTCTTGCTATGCCCCTCCAGGCCCCATCAATAATTAAAAATTGTCTGGATTCTGTCTAGCTATAATCCAGGAGACATTTTCCCTTGTTGCTTCTTTCCATACCTAGAATCACATTATTATAATCATTTTATGTTATATATGTGATTTTCTCAAAATATTTAGCCACACAAATATTTTTGGAGGTCTGATTACACATTGGTTACTACAAGAGACAACAGTCTTATAAATTAGAGAGGACATAAGTAATGCAGCTAGTTAACATTGACAATGACATAGTGCAGCAGGGAGACACAAAGCACTATTTGAAAACAAAAAAATTAAACAATGATTTGTATAACTAATTGTAATCCAGTTGTAGTAATTGAGTGGCCAAAGGAGCTATAACTGATTTAATGACCTATCTGCAGTTCCATTGTACTGGCCATGCACATTTATGCTTGGCTTAATCAACAATCATATGTTACTGGCAAAATCAACCAGGTAGAGAGAAAAAGATAAATGTTCCATTCTGCTCACAAAAGGCATAATCTACCAAATTACTATAAGTCATAATTAAATGAAGAAGAAAATTTTTCTTATACCTAGAAAACACAAACTGGTAGTCCTTTTAGATAGAAACCATAAAAATTACAACCATATTTACCCATTTACTCATTCCTGTGTAACTAATCATTTTGTTAAGGGCTTTATGAAGTCATCAGGTGTTCTAATAGAATTCTTCAATTTTCAGTTCAGCATTGTGTTTGGAAAGTTAGTAACTTGTATTTCTCCAGAAGTCCTTTTTAATAAATTTTTAAGAGGAGGCATTTTTGCAATGGCATTAGACTGAAACCATAACTGTCTTCAAAAAGACTTAAGAAAGCACATTTAAATCTAATTACAAGCAATTGATAAAGTAACCCAGTTGCTGCTGTGACATATGACACTTTCAGAAAATAACCTGAATTATGACTGATGATATTCCACCTTGACATATAAGACTCTTAGGAACTCTATATAATCTCTAGAATATCTGTACCATTTACCATATAATGCAACTTAAAATTTATTACTCACTTGGCAATACGTCTCTATTAACATATCAAGTGAACCTAATTAGTTTAATATCTCCCTTTGGGGTGACTCAGGGGCTCTTTGAAGCACCCCAAAGTTAGCTAGAGGTCAAAGAAACTTTATTATCTAATTTAATTTGTGAAGCCCTATCAAAGGAACACCAAATTTTTTTTTTTAAATACAACAGGACCATAGGTCACTGTGAAACTTAGCCAAAGTGACTATACAAAATTTCAAAGGCAAATACATTCTTTAAAAGGTAAACTTAAATATCAAACGCAGTTTAGCACGTTAAGAAAACTTGTCTGTTTTAATGGAGAAAAAAGCCAAATTTACATTTTGCACCTGCTTACTTTAAAGTTTCATTTACTCAGTTAAACTTGTTTGAAACTTTGTCAGTCCTGACTGACCATGTACGTAACCCTTTTTGGGGTCCATTTTCCATAAACCTCTCATAACTTTATTTGTTTTAACAAATTTTACCTTTTAAGTTTTAGAATATCTGGAGAGATCCTAAAACATGTATTTCTAAAAGTTCACTTAAAGCTCATATCTCATTTGTATTTTCTTAAAATTTATCTAAAAAGCTGTTGTTTCATTTACACTTCTTTATCTAAATGCTTCTTTACATTGAATTGGGTCACCAACCAGTTGTGGGTGCCTCACTTAGCTTTCCTTATGTGTTATAAAGAGCATGTACTGTGGCTCAAGGTCTAGTGGAAATGGACTAGTCTACCATGTTGGACCTGTTTTCTTATAATCAGCCTTGTAATGTCCTAGGGTTATGTCACTCTTTCAAAGGTTGTTCCCTGCCCTCTTCCCTCCTGTTTCATTTCCCTTCTCAGAGATTTTACTCCCATATTCTTATGGGAAGCAAGGGAGGATGGTCTTATCTTTTGTAACTGCTTCAAGTCTTGAGTAGTGGCATGGACTCTGTTGGTCAGGGAATAAAAGTCTTTAGATACCCAATATAGGGGCTCCAGGGGCAGGACGGCTCCTTGTTTTAATCCATATGGGTTGGAATTCTTGAATAGCCATCATTTTGATGTGTAACTATTTTAACTGCTTGCATAGCCTTCCTGTGAATCTCCTTGATAATAAAGCCCATTTTGTAACAACATCAGAATACAGATGTATCTATAAATGACGAAAGACTTAAAAGTCATAGTTAAACATCAGATTAATTGATAAAGTAAGTTGGATAACCCTTATTCCTTAAGCAAAGTAACCAGAGATCTCAAAGGCAAATACAAAGCACTTAAAGGCAAAGAAACACATATAATGTGTTATCAAAAATGGCATTCCAAGAATACTTTTTTTCTCTGAACAGAAAGAAAAAGCCAAATCCAAGTCTTAGCTTACTCCCAACATCATTTACTCAACTAAATTCAGTCTAGTCTTAGGAAATCCTGATCATTTATAGCTCTTTTCAGTAATTTTTTAAAAAATTCCTCACATCTTCTTCTACTGAAAACATGTATTTTGATATCCCTACAGTCCCCCTCCCCCACATTGAGGTACTTTTCTTGCTGACAAATTTTTGACAGATATAATACCTTATTTAGCTTATGTTAAGCCTAGGCACAATGGAAGTCTTACACTTAATATTATAGTTAATTTGATGATGACTCAGGACATGTCTATATCATTGAAATTAGATCAACAAACTTAAACATTAATACCAGCTACCAATTTAATATTAAATATTTCCCAGTTCATGTAAGCCTGAAAGTCATTTTTAATTTCTCTTATATATGAGTTGATTGGTTTGTCAGTATTTATTACTTTTATTTAAGCCAATTAAATAGAGCTCTTTTTACAAATCAACTGCAGCAATGTTATCCAAAAACAAAGATATATGTAAATGCACATTGATGCCTCAGTTCTTAAAGGTTTCTGTCCTCAATCAGGTACAGCAATGTAAAACCCAGCTTACAGAAGAGATTGGATTAAAATTGGGTTTCTCACAGGTGGAACACATGAAACTCACTTGGCTAGATTGCTAAATATTAATATTTGCATAAAAAGCAATTTCTAATTACCTTGGATGAGACAACTTCTGAATTACTTTACCCTCTCTAAAGAAAGGCATTGTAAGAGAATGTTCAAATTACCATACAATTGCATTTATTTCATGTGCTAGCAAGATTATGCTCAAAGTCCTTCAAGCTTGGCTTCAGCAGTACATGAACTGAGAACTGCCAGATGTACAAGCTGGATTTAGAAAAGTCAGAGGAAACAGAGATCAAATTGCCAGCATTAACTGGATCATAGAAAAAGGCAAGAGAATTCCAAAAAATTATCTACTTCTGCTCCATTGACTATGCTAAAACCTTTGTGTGGATCACAACAGATAGTGGAATATTCTTAAAGAGATGGAAATACCTGACCACCTTTCCTGCATCCTGAGAAACCTGTATGCAGGACAAGAAGCAATAGTTGGAACTTAACATGGAACAATGGACTGGTTCCAAATTGGGAAAGGAGTACATCAAGGCTATACATTGTCACCCTGTTTGTTTAACTTATATGCAGTGCACATCATACGAAATGCTGGGCTGGATGATTCACAAGCTAGAATCAAGATTGCCAGGAGAACTATCAATAGCCACAGATATGCAGATGATACCATTTTATTGACAGACAGTGAAGAGGAACTAAAGAGCCTCTCTAAAAAGGTGAAAGAGGAGAGTGAAAAAACTGGCTTAAAATTCAACATTCAGAAAAAGAAGATCATGGTATCTGGTCCCATCACTTCACGGAAAATAAATGGGGAATAAGTGTCAGATTTCATTTTCTTGGGCTCCCAAATCACTGTAGATGGCAACTGCAGCCACAAAATTAAAAAACTCTTGCTCCTTGGAAGAAAAGCTATGACAAACCTGAACAGTGTATTAGAAAGAAGAGACGTCAATTTGCTGGCAAAGGTCTGTATAGTTGAAGCTATCATTTTTCTAACAGTCATGTATGGATGTGAAAGTTGGACCTTAAAGAAGGCTGAGTGCTGAAGACTCTTGAGAGAGTATCTTGGACAGTAAGGAGATCAAACCAGTCAATCCTAAAGGAAGTCAACACTGAATATTCATTGGAAAGACTGATACTAAAGCTGAAGCTCCAGTACTTTGACCACCTGCTGGGAAGAGCCAACTCATTGGAAAAGACTGATGTTAGGAAACATTGAAGGCAGGAGGAGAAGGGTGCCATAGAGGACAAGATGTTTGAATGGCCTCACTGAAGTTTGCTCAGTGATGCAAGTTTGAAAGTTTGCAAGTTTGAGCAAACTCAGGGAGATAGTGAAGGACAGGGAAGCCTGGCATGCTGCAGTTCATAGGCTTGCAGAATTGGCCAGGACTTAGGGACTGAACAACAATAACTCTAAAATTTACATTAAAAAAAAAAAAAAGCAGAGATAATGGTTTTTGAGAAGACCAGAGAAGACATTTGCTTCTCAGTGGTACAAGCGATTTCTTCCTAGGATGACTTTGTTTCCCCCTTTTAAAAATATTTACATGACTCTTAAGATGAACAGGCAAGATTTTGGAAGTGGTAAAAGGACTTTTTGAAGCCTGGTGCTATAAAAACTACATTGTAAAACAAGTTTTGTTTTTTCCTTTTTATTTTTTATTTTTGAAAGAATTGAGTGGCTACCTTGGGAAAGTTTCACCCCTCCTTCTCTCTCGTAGGAGAGAAGGCCTCCTGGGATGGCCAAGTGACAACACTCAAGCTTCTGCAAAATTAATCTGGACTGAGGGGGAAAGAGGTGAAGGCAACAGGGAAGACGGGCTGAGGAATCTGCCTTGTAATTCTACTGGAAACTTGTCCATCAGGGGAGTGGGCTTGGTGTTTTGCTTGAACCAATATGTATCTGAGTTTCACGGAAGTTGTCTTGTTGGGGACCGATACTCTAATACTGTAGTCCATTCCATGATTCCTTTATCCTGTCACTGGAGTCTGCAAGTGGCAGGCACCCTAATGGCTTTTCTGTGCCTGACTTGTGCCCACATGATATTGATTGGCCTGGTCTTCAGCTTAAGGGAGGGAGAGGAAAAGAGAGCGCTCACCTGCTTAGGTGGCAGCTACTGGGGCACCATGACCTGTGGGCCTTCAGAACACACCAGAGAGGAACTCTGGCCAGAGTTCCTCAATTGCTTCCATAGCCACTCACCTGTTTGCAGAGGGTTTGAGCAAAAAGAAGCAAGAAGATGTAGAGGAAGCCTTAGAGGAAACATACCAGATATCTATGCATTACCAAAGTACCAGAATAAACCAAAACCTAGCCAACCAGAAAATCACGTTAATGTGACTTTCTAGTCCCATTAGACCTGTGATCTTTGTCCAAATGGTCTGAGTTTTCTCTAATGGGGAGCTCCCTAAACTGGAGCTGATGCTCCCCACTGTCAAAGTTACCTGGGGCTCCTGTAGGGGAACTAGGATCAGATGCCTCAAGTCCAAGGGAGCCCTAGGGCCTCTTCATTTTCAGAGTGTTCCTTTCCTTTGTGCTTCTATCTGAGAGACTGTATAATTGTGAGCCATTCTGGGCCACTGTTCTTCCGATCGTAGTATATCTAATATATGCCCTAAAGAGCTTTCCTTAGGGATAGATTAAATATTTCCCATTTTTATAAGTCTGATAACATCAAAACACAGAAGACATGTGCAAATTCCAAGAAAGATGGCACAAAGAAATTCCAGCATTGATGCACAGATGAACCAGTTCCAAAATCAGGTAGATAAATTTACCCTATGAAACAAATGAACTAATTCCAATGAGGGTAGGCTTGTCTTACAAGAAGTAATTCCCCAATGAACTGGTTCAATGTAGAGTCCAACAACACTTTCCCTTTCCAACAGGGTACCCCAACCAAATTGGCTTTTCCCATAAAGGAAAAGCCCAAATTGAAAGGGAGAATATGTTCCTGGTGTGTACAGCAGAGCAATTTCACCTCCAAAATTGAGCCCACTGACTAGTAACACAAACAGCAGATAAACAAGAAAACTGGCTGAACCAGCTATCAAACTGGGTAGATTTACCCTTGAACAAAATCAAGTCTGTTGACTTTTAGAAGTTTGTTGGTTCCTGTCTCAACTCCCAAGTGCTGGGGCAGCTGGTGCCGCTTCAGGGAATCTTGAAGAAAATATCCTCAGGACAAATGGTCCCAGAAGCTGCTTATGCTTAGGGCCTTGTCTCAATATTCCCTGATCAGGGCCAGATAGTCATGAGCAGTAAGGTTCCTGTGCTGGCTCACCAAATTTGTTTCCATGTCCAAGCTTACTGTACTTGCTGCATAACAGGGCAATGAATCCAAGAGAGGTGTTGAAGCAAGGAATACGGCTTTATTCAGAAAGCCAGCTGACCAAAAAGATGGCAGACTAATGTCTCAAAGTAACCATTTTGTTGGTATCTGGATACCAGGTTCTTTTATAGAGCCTGAGAGAAACAATGAGAAACTAAAGTTAAAAGGCAGAATAGAGAGGGAGGGGCAGTGAGGAAGTAAAGTAAAAAGGGTCTTCAGTCTTATAAAACACCTGAAGGGTCAGCCTTTGGAAAGGATGTGTTAATCTCTTCTATTCACAGGTGGGCAGAGTCTGATTGTCTTTCTATAAGCTGAACAAAGGCACATTAGTTTATAGTCAGGCAGAGGAACAGGGTCCTTTGAATCAGGCGATTATGTATGATTGTAATAACAAAAGCAAGTCAAAGAAACAGTTCCAGCATGGAGTCAGTATTGGCTTCTTTGCAACATTCTATCCCTATCACCCAGGAGAGATTATGTTTAAGTAGATATTTCTAAAACATAATTAATTCTAAAAAGTTCACCTAAAAGCTGTTACTTCACTTGCATTTAATTCACTTATAAAAATTTCATCATACCAAGTTATTTTTCTTGCTGTCAGATTTGCAACAGATATAGAAAGGTCTCATTTGAGCTCTAGTAAACCTAGGTACAACATTTTATTTTTTAATTAAAGGAAAATTGATTTTACAATGTTGTGTTGATTTCTGCCATGCGACAACAAAAATCAGCCATAATTACACATATATCTCCTCCCTCTTGAGCCTCACTTCCCCTGCCCATCCCACCCCTCTAGGCCACCACAGTGCCAGGCTGAGCTATCTGTTATATAGCAACTTCTCACCATCTATTTTACATGTGATAGTATATAAAGACATTTATATTAATCAAATTAAAAATTTCATATTAGATATTAATACTGAATATTTTTTAGATCACATGAACATGAAATTTATTCTCGCTAGTTTCCTTCATGTTTATGAATATTTATATACAAATCAAGGTCACCTATCTAGGTTAAATTTTTTTTTTACTGGCATTTATGAAGACTGAAGACATTTATTTGTCCTCAATAAGTTCCAAATTACCTACACTTTTTCAAAATTTGTATTTTAAAAAGATGGCAGAGATAAGGGTTCCTCTAGAAAAACAGGTAGAATATTTTCATTTCAAAAGCATGAGAGGAGAAAAGCAAGTTCTTCCTGGATAATTTTGTTCCTCTTTTGTTCAATACTTACAAGCCTCTGAAGAAAAATAAGGAAGGTTTTGGGAATGATAAAAGAACTGGTGGGCTTTGGATTATTTTGAGAGCCACCCATTTGGTCTTTCTGTTTCCATAACCTGGTTTGGACCATTACCATTTTTCTCCTAAATGACAATAATAGTTCTCTAACTGACCTCCAGTATGTTCCACTACTGCCTGTTGACCCATGGCACAGCCTCTAGAATAAATACATAACCATATTTTTCCCTATTCAAAATCCTTTAATGACTTCCTTTATTATATTTTATATAATAAAATATTAGCATGATCTCTCTGATAAGCCTCTTGCTCTAGCCTTTCTTGTTGCTTTTAATTCCTACACTCCATCCTGGACTTCTCCAACCCTCTTCTTGTATATTATATTCCACTAGGCTTTCCTTGAACATATTTTGTTTCATTCCAATCTTTTGTACATTTGGCTCTCTCCAATACCTTTAGACCCGTGTCTACCTCACGGACTCTGTTCTTCAAGCTCTGCTCAGTTGTGCTAGTCTCAGGAAAATATTTATTCATTTCCTACCCTCTGCATCTAGAGGTGACTAATTCCTCTTTGCTACTTCTCTGCCTGGTATACATATCATATATACACTTGGTAGGTGCACATTGATTTCAGTTGAATTCCCAGTGTAGTATCTTGGCATCTGGTTAATTAGGAATGTAAAAGAAAAATAAAGTACACAACAGGAATCCATAGGTTCATTGTATTTGTACTTATTAATTGAGTATAACTTTTAGTAAAGTAATATATCTTAAGTATGTAGTTCAATGAGTTTGTGTATATATATGTATATATATACACACGTGTAGAAATATCACCACTTAAAATATAGAACATTTCCAATAACTCTAAAGGCCCATTTCTGCCTGTTCCAAGTCAATAACCATTATTGTGACTTCTATCACCATTGGTTAGTTTTGCCTATTCTTGAAATTTGCATAAATGGAATCACAGAATATGTGCTCTTTTGTCTGACAGGTTTTTATGTGAAGCCTTATAAAAACCATAATGGTGCCTATGAGGGCACAATATACTGAAACAGCCCATGAGGATAATGCTCAAAGAAGGAAACAAAGACTTGAACAACTCTTAAATCAGTAGAATCAAAAAGTCTAAGAATATTTGGATGGGTATCCTCACACTGAAATAAAATGATCTGGCACATGGCTTCCCAGGTGGCACTAATGGTGAAGAACCCACCTGCCAGTGCAGGAAACATAATAGATGCAGGTTCTGTCCCTGGGTCGGGAAGATCCCCTGGAGGAGAGGGCATGGCAACCCACTCCAGTATTCTTGCCTGGAGAATCCTATAGACAGAGGAAGCTGGTGGGCCAGAGTCCATAGTGTTGCAAAGAACCAGACATGACTGAAGTGACTTATCACAGCACAGCACATATATTTTTTTGATAATGCAAAATTAAATATAAAAATTTTTGAAGAAACTGTAGAAGAGATCTTCACATTTTTCTGGGGTAGAGAAGATATTAATTTTAAGCTAATTCAGTTCTATTTTTTTATTTCTATTTTTCTTTTACACAAATGTAAAAAGCTGATAAATTTAAAGATTATAAAATTGGTTTATTGTAAAAGCAATTCAGGAATACCCAGTTAAAATCTTATTCCAGTGCCACCCAATACAACCAAGAAGCAGTTAAACACTTTTAGATTAGGAACAAGGACAAAAAAACAAGAAAGACCACATCAAAGCTGTAATTCAAACTCAGAAAGAGAAAAGCTTAGGTCTCCTTCAGGTCAATACAACAGGTATGATTAGGTCAAAGCATCATTTTCTTTAGACACCACGGTGCTGCTACAACACTGAGGTATAAATGATTCTATTTAATCAATATTTACTGAGAACTTACTGTGTGTTGGGCACATAGCTCACTAAACCATGCATCTGCCTTGAAGATCCTACAGTCCAGTGCTGGAGAAAAAATCATCTTGTAAGGGAGAAGATAATGGTAGGAAGCACAAAGAAGGGATTATAAGCTCTAAGAGAAGGGTTCTTGGAAGAGATAATGTTTGAATTAAACTTACTCTATAATTGGGGGACACCCAGGTGAAGAATGGGACACCTGCGGCAGGAAGGGGACTCCATGACTTCCAGACCTTCCCAGCTTCTCTGATCCTGGCTGTGTGGGGTTGCTGGGGACTGAGAGTGTCTGCTGGTGATGGCCGCGACCATCGCTATGGAGACAGATGATGCTGGAAGTCAACTGCAGTTTCAGTTGGAGTTGGAATTTGTACAGTGTTTAGCCAACCCAAATTACCTTTACTGTACCCTCAGTGTTTACATGTGTTAGAACTGCTCCAGTACAAACACTTCTGCAAGGAGCTGGTGAAAGCTCAGTGTGTGAAATTTACTGATGAGCAGCAAATTCTGCACTGGCAGCACTATTCCTGGAAGCGGATGTGCCTTCAGGAAGCCCTGGCGGAGCAGCAACAGCAGAATAACACAACAGGAAAATAAAAAGCTGGATCCTGACCAGACTCCTAAGACATGTATATATTGCTTTTGTACAGCGAAGACAAAAAAAAAAAAAAAACTGTTCCTATGTACCTTTATTATGGTAACAACCAGAACCATTAGTATGCTTATTTAATTAAACTTTTATTGTTACTAGATTATTTCTGTTAAACCAAAATTGTTTTACTTTGATTTCCCTGTGGATTTGTAAGCTTTTATTAGTATTTAACACAGAAATGTTAGGTGCTGCAGACCCATTTAAGGCAGTGGGGCATGAGGTAAGGGGAGGGCCACCAAGCCAAACCCTGCTCCTCATGTACAGTGGGGCCTGGGACAGGTTTCAGAGAAGGCAACGGCACACCATTCCAGTACTCTTGCCTGGAAAATCCCAATGATGGAGGAGTCCATGGGGGTCACTAAGAGTCAGACACGACTGAGTGACTTCACTTTTACTTTTCACATTCATGCACTGAAGAAGGAAATGGCAACTCACTCCAGTATTCTTGCCTGGAGAATCCCAAGGATGGGGGAGCCGGGTGGGCTTCTGTCTATGGGGTTGCACAGGGTTGGACACGACTGAAGCAACTTAGCAGTAGCAGCAGGTAAAGAAAGTTGACAAGCTATTTCATTTTCATCCATGATGAATTTGAGATTCCTGTGGGATATTCAAGTGTGCATGTTCATTAGAATGTCCACATTATAGGCAAGGAATGTATATTTGGATGTTATCAGCATATGATGGAAGTTGTCAGCATATATATGGGAGCTGCAGTCATGAGGAATGTATATTGTGAGAAGAAAGCAAGAATTGAATTCTAAAAAACACCAGTGATGAAATGACTGACAGAAGAAGATCCTGCAAAGAAACTGAATAGGCAAAGATGTAAGGAAGCAAAGCAGGAAATGAAGTGTCTTGAAACCTGAGGGAAGACATTACCCCAAGAAAAAAGAAATAATCAACAGTGTCAAATAGTTTTGTCATTTTGCTTAGTCACTCAGTTGTGTTTGACATTTTGCAACCCCATGGACTGTAGCCTGCCAAGCTCCTCTGTCCATGAGGATTCTCCAGGCCAGAATACTGGAGTGGGTTGCCATGCCCTCCTCCAGGGGATCTTCCAAACCCAGGGATCGAACCCAGGTCTCCCACACTGCAGGTGGGTTCTTTACCATCTGAGGCACCAGTGAAAACCAAGAATACTGAAGTGGGTAGCCTGTCCCTTCTCCAGGGAATTTTCCTGACAGGAACTGAACAGGTATCTCCTGCATTGCATGTGGATTCTTTACCATCTGAGCTATCAGGGAAGCCCATTGATATTGGGGAAGAAAGGAGACAACAATCACTGAATTTGTCAAAAGATGTTTGTGGCTTTGTCAAGAGCAGATTCACTGAACAGACAGAGAAAAGATTGTAATGGGTAGAGAAATTTGTGGAGGGAATGTGAGGAAGTGGTCAAAGAGAGGGCTGACAGTGCTTTCAAGAATCTGAACTATGATACATAGGAAGAAAGAGGAAAATTTATAACTGAAGGGGAATATAAGGTAAAGGGTAGTTTTTTTAAGAGGGAAAAGATGAGCATATTTAAATGTTTATGGGAAAGGTCAAATAGAAAGGGAGCTAGGAGAAAGTGGCTATAATTAATAATCTGACAGAAGTGAGATCATAGAAGATCAAGAGTGGAGATGGAAAAGTATATTGTAAGAGAGGAGAGAATTGAAGGGAGGAATAGACAATAATAGTTGGAGACAAATACTCTACTCTCAATAATTAATAACACATGTAGACAGAAGACCAATAAGGAAATAGCAGACTTAGACTCCACTATAAGCAAGTAGCTAGAGAAGGAAATGGCAACCCACTCCAGTATTGCCTGGAGAATCCCATGGACAGAGGAGCCTGGAGGGCTACAGTCCATGGGGTCGCAAAGAATCAGGCACGACTGAGCAACTTCACTTCACTACAAACAAGTAGACCTAACGGACAAGTGTATCACAGTGCTTGCAACAATAGCAGTGTACATATTTCTCTCAAGTGCCAGGAACATTCTCTAGGATCGGCCATGTGTTACTTCACAAATGTAAATCATACAGTGTATCTTCTCCCATGACAATGTAATAAAACTAGAAATCAGTAACAGGGAAACTTATGTAGAGAGAGAGAGAAAAATAGATTTATTATACACCATGACGCAGAGAAAGGCAATCCCAATGAAAAGGGATTCCCAAGGAAAGGCAGTGCCAAAGCATGTTCAAACTACAACAAAATTGCACTCATTTCACATGCCAGCAAAGTAATGCTAAAAATTCTCCAAGCTAGGCTTCAATAGTACGTGAACCAAGAACTTCCAGATATTCAAGCTGGATTTAGAAAGGACAGAGGAACCAGAGATCAAATTGCCAGTATCTGTTGGGTCATAGAAAAAGCAAGAGAATTCCAGAAAACAAACAAACAAACATCTACTTCTTCATTGACTATGGTAAAGCCTTTGACTGTAGAACACAATAAACTGGAAAATTTTTCAAGAGATGGGAATACCAGACCACCTGCCTCCCGAGAAACTTGTATGCAGGTCAAGAAGCAACAGTTAGAACTGGACATGAAACACCAGACTGGTTCCAAATTGGGAAAGAAGTACTTCAAGGCTGCATATTGTCACCTTGCTTATTTAACTTATGTGCAGAGTACATAATGGGAAATGCCAGGCTGGATGAAGTACAAGCTAGAATCAAGATTGCCAGGAGAAATATCAATAAATTCAGATATGCAGATGACACCACCCTTATGGCAGAAAGCGAAGAGGAACTGAAGAGCCAGCCTCTTGATGAAAATGAAAGAGGCTAGTGAAAAAGCTGGCTTAAGACTCAACATTCAGAAAACTAATATCATGGCATCCAGTTTCATCACTTCATGGCAGATAGAATGGGAAAAAATGGAAACAGTGACAAACTTTATATTTTCTTCCAAAATCACTTCAGACTATGACTACAGCCATGAAATTAAAAGACGCATGCTCCTTGGAAGAAAATCTATGACCAACCTAGACAGCATATTAAAAAGCAGAGACATTATTTTGCCAACAAAGGTCCATCTACTCATGTGTGGATGTGAGAGTTGGACCATAAAGAAGGTTGAGTGCCAAAGAATTGCTGTTTTTGAACTCTGATATTGAAGACTCTTGAGAGTCCCCTGGACAAGAAGGAGATCAAACCAGTCAATCATAAAGGAAAGCAATCTTGAATATTCATTAGAAGGACTGATGCTGAAGCTCCAGTACTTTGGACACCTGATGCAAAGAGCTGACTCATTAGAAAAGACCCTGATGCTGGGAAAGATTGAAGGCAGGATGAGAAGGGGGTGACAGAGGATGAGCTGTTTGGATGGCATCACCTACTCAATGGTCATGAGTTTGAACAAGCTCTGAAGTGGTGAAGGACAGGGAAGCCTGGTGTGCTGTAGTCCACAGGCTCACAAAGAGTCAGACATGGCTGAGTGACTGAACAACAATACAATATGACGAAGTGGGATTTATCTCAGAAATAAAGAAGGGTGGTTCATTATAAGAAAATCAATCATTGTAACACATCACACTAACAAAATGAAGAAAGGAAACAATAATCACAATTGATGCAGAAAAAGCATTTGACAAAGTCCAATACTATTTCATGATTGGAAAAAAGTCAGAAAACTAGGAATAGCAAGAACTTCGTCAATGTAATAAAAGGCATCTATGAACCCCAGGTGGCTCAGTGGTAAAGACTCTGCCTGACAATACAGGTGACATGTGTTTGATCCCTGGGTCAAGAAGATTCCTGGAAGAAAATGACAGTCCACTTCAGTATTCTTGCTTGGAGAATCTCATGGACAGAGGAGACTGGGGGCTACAGTCTGTAGGGTTGCAAAGAGTTGGAAATGACTGAGAGACTGAACATGCACACAGATATGAACAACAAACAGCTAGCATCATTCTTCATAATAAGTGGGTAAAAACTTTACTCTTTAGATCAAGAAGACAAGGATGCTTCCTTTCGCCACCGCTGTTCAACATTGCACTGGATATTTTAATCAAAGCAATTGTGAAGAAAAAAGAAATAAAAGAAATCCAAATTGGAAAGAAGTAAGACTGTCTCCTTTTGCAGATCACATAATCCTCTATAAAATCCCACAGGATTCTCACACCAAAAAGAAACCCTGCTACAGCTAATAGTTCAGTAAAGTTGCAGAATACAAAATCAGCACACAATGTTCAGCTAAGTTTCTATACACCAGCAATAAACAATCCAAAAGGAAAATTGAGAAAACAGCCCTCTTTACTATAGTATCTCCCCAAAATAAATACATAGAATAAATTTAACCAAGTAGGTGAAAGACCTGTACACAAAATATTGATGAAAGAAATTAAAGAAGACAAATGGAAAGATATTCTATGTTCATGGATTGGAAGCCTTGATATTGTTAAGATATCCATACTACTGAAAGTGATATACAGATTCAATCCAGTCTCTATCCAAATTTGAATGGCATTTTTTGGGCAGAAATAGAAAAAAATGCATCCTAAAATTTGTATGGACACTTAAAGGAATCCCAAAGAGCTTGAATAGTTTTGGAAAAGAACAAAGTCGTAGGACTCACACTTCTTGATTTGAAAACTATAATGATCAAAACAGTGTAGTACTGGCATAAAGATAGACAAATAGACTAATAGTATAGACTAGAGAGTCCAGAAATAAACCTATATGGGTCAGATGAACTTCAACAAGGGTGCCAAGATCGCTTAGTGGAGTAAGCAGTCTGTTGGACAAAGGATATTGGGAAAACTGGATATCCATGTACAGATGAATATAAGAAATTGAATTAAAAATCAGTTAATGACCTAATTACAACAACTAAACATAAAATTTTTAGAAGCAAATATATATCTTCTTTACCTTGGATTTGGTAATGTTTGAATAGGACACTGAAAGCAATAGCCATAAAAGAACAAAAATAGATGGATTTATCAAAATTGAGAACTTGTGTTCATCAAAGGTCTATAAAAAAGAAGACAGCCTATAGAATGGCAGAAAATATTTGCAAATCATACATCTGATAAGGGCCCATATCCAGAAGATGAAAAAAAAATTTTTTGCAACTCAACAACAGCAGTGAACAGTATAATTTTAAGAAGGATGGAGACTTGAATTAGACGTTTCTCTAAAGATATACAAATGGTCAGTAAGACTTTAAAACATGCTGAACATCATTAGTCATAAAGAAAATACAAATCTAGACCATAACTTTACAAACCCACTAGGATGGCTATAATTGGGGGTAAATAAAGGAAATAAGTGTTGGGGAGGACATAGAGAAATTGGAATACTGATAAAATTGCTAATAGAAAAATGAAATGATGCAGGTGCTATGGAAAAAGTTTTCCTGTTTCTCTAAAACTTAGCATAGAATTGCTATTCAACCAAGAAATTCCATTCCTAGATGTAAACCCAAAAGGGTCGAAATAGATACTGAAACAAATTCTTTCGCATTAATGTTCAGAGCAGCACTATTAACAATAGCTAGAAGGTGGAAACAACTCAGATGAAGAAACAAATTGATGAAGAAATTGTGGTATATACCATAAAATCAAATATTATAGTTTGTGGTCAGTTGTTTCAGTCATGTCTGACTTTGGGACCCTATGGACTGTAGCCCACCAGGCTCCTCTATCTATGGGATTTTCTTGTAAAACTGGAGTGGGTTGCCATGTCTTTCTCTAGGGTATCTTCTTGACCTAGGGATCGAACCCACGTCTCCTACATCTGCAGGTGAATTTTTACCACTGAGCCACTGGGGAAGACCCAAATATAATATTCAGCTGTTAAAAGGAATGATGTTCTTATACATGCTACAACATGGATGAACCTCAAAAACGTAGTGAAAGGATGCAGACAGAAAGGGTCACTTACTGTATGATTCATCGATATGAGATGTCTAGAATGGGTAAATTTGTAGAGGTGGAATGCAACTAGGGGTAAGTGGTGAGTAGGGAAGTGGCAAACTGCTTAATGGATAGAGTATTTCCTTTTCCTGCTAAAATGTAGGGATGGGGAGGGAGGTGGGAGGGGGGTTCAGGATGGGGAACACATGTACACCCATGGCTGATTCATGTCAATGTGTGGCAAAAACCACTACAGTATTGTAAAGTAATTAGCCTCCACTTTAAATAAATAAATTTTAAATAAAATAAATATAAATTTAAAAAAGAAATTAGATACAGGTGGAGGTCACACAACATTGTGAATGTGATAGATGCCACTGTTCACTTAAGAAGTAGTTACTTTTATGATACATGATTTCACCACAATTGAATAAAGAAGAAATAAAATAGTAACTATTTGAAAAAGAAAACTCTTCAGTAAGGCAGATATATAAATTAGAAGTCAAAAAAGAAAACAGGTAACATTTAACAAACTAAATCATGAGAAGACTTACTCTAGGAAGCACATGAGAAGACAAGCAAGTAGGAAAGGGCTAAAGTCATATCAAAGCCAGTAGGATTCAGGACTCCTAGACCTCCTGTCTCCCATGGTGGGGAGGGTGTCCCCTTAGGCTTCTGAAAGTTACTTAGGCTTTTACTTCTCCCAAAAGTAGGCGTGAAGGAAAAAAAAAAACGAGTTGGAGGCAAAGAAGGAGTCATTCTATCCTTTTCTCCTCTCCTTCACGGAGTTGTCTGTGTTGGTCTGATAGTGGTTTTGCCTTGGAAGGGGAGGAAGACCAAGGCCTGATGGGTTGATGGAGGCAGGGTCCTGCCCTCGGTTGGCATTTGCAGAGCCATGCTGCCATCAAGTGGAGCTTGTTTCTGTCAAAGCCAGTTACCTGGGCTCAAGTGATGGAGCCATGGATTGGGAAGAAACTGGCCCTGTGGGGGTTGAGAGCGGTGGGGATGGGTGTTGGGGCATCCTGAGGGTGCGCCTGGGCAACGGGCTCCTGGTTGTCCCTTCATCTGTGCACTCCATGGGAGACTGGACTGTGGTTCCGCAGTTGTGGAAGGCCCTCAGATACCCCGGGGCAGCCCGAGATGCCTGCCACTGGGAGTGCCAAGTGTAACTGGCCCCAGGCCCAGAATCTCAAAGCCTCTCAGCTCCCAGTGAGAAAAGGGGCCGCCTGACCCCCAGTGTGGTCCCAGGCAGGGCACCCCAGCACTCCCCAGCAGGGACACCACTGGAAAAATTGCAGAATCCTTCTGGGTCTGGCCCAAAATGGCAGACAGGGGAAGCTCCGCCCCCTGAGCTGGTCGTTCTGGTGCTGTCAGCAGGGTCCAAGGCTCCTAGAGCTCCTGATTTTCCCATGGTGGTGCAGGGGTCCCTTTAGGCTTCTAAACTTGTGGAGGTGGGGGTGGGGTGGAGGAGGAGAACCTCCAGCTTGGGCAGAGCTCAGAAGGCCCAGCACAGCCTTGCTGATCCCTGGAGGCCTGGCAGAAGACAGGTGTCTGCTGCATGGACTTTTGAGAAACACGTTCTGCTGGATGGTACTGTGGCTCCAGAAATGGCAGTTGCCCCTTTCCCAGCCCTCAGCAAGCCTTCCTCTCCTTCTTTTAGCCGCCAGATAGAGTATGGGATGGAGGTGGAGATGGGGAAACGCTCAGGTCACCTTCTTCCTCCTCTTCTTGCTTCTCCCATTACCCCCCCTTCCTCTTTGCTCCCCCCATCATCACGAGCAGCAGCAGGACCAATATCCCAATATCTTCATCACCGCCAATAGTCCAGCTCATACAGCACCCAGCCCCATTTCAGCTGGACTCCTCATAACCTTGGCCACTTTCGGATAACCTGAAGGTGTAGCTAGGCTGTTCTTGACTGCCTTCATGTGAACACCAGTAACCCTCCAGAGATCCCACCAGTAGGCTTGCAGTTTCTTTGTATCTTCGGGCTCTCCCTAGCCTCTCTTGCTTGTCTGCACCATGCGTCTTCCTAGGCAGCAACCCCTGTTCTCCCGAGGATCTGGTGGGAGAGAGACAAGCAGATCCCAGGGAGGTCCAGAAGTTTTTTACCCCTTCTGTAATAAGGGGGAATCTTTCCACGAGTCTCGAGGGTCAAGAAGAGGCCACCAGGCTGCCTCCCTGCGTGGTACCTTTGAACACTCATTCTGTGCCCATGGGTGGGACTTTGGGGGATGGCATGGATTACACAGGTGGAATCTTTGGGAATGCTCCCCTTGGCCTTGCCTACATTTGTCCACAGGTTTGCCATCTGGGTCTTTTCTGCCCACAGGCCTTGGTAGCCAGGCTCTTGGAGGCTTCAGTTCTGCACCAGGGGCCCGTCTTTATGTCACCTTCTATCTTTCCAGGTGCCCTCCCCCCGCTAGCAATCCATTAATTTTTATCCTCTGGGAAGTAGGTGGAATTTAGGGGGAAGGGAGAGAGGAAGCAGGCTTGCGGATTGGAGGGGTCAGGTGGCAAGAAGGGAGCTTGGTGGGTTGGTTTGCCATGTAGATCTCTCAGCTTCTCAACCTAGCCACTGACAGTAGCCTAGTATTCACCCTGGAAGCTCACCCCCACCCCAGGGGAATTATGGATTCCCCCTTAAACACGTACACACACACACACACACACACACACACACACACAAGCAGGCATGGCAAGCATGACAAGGGAGTCAAGGCGTTTATCCAGAGAGTTTTAGGATGTGTGCAAAGAAAGAAAACACACAACCTGAAAGCTGACAGTTCCTTTCATTCGGGGACCTTCCTGAGGGGTACAGCCACTCTGATAGCTCTGAGGAAAGGTTTCCCTAGAGGTAAGAGAAGAAGGAGCTAGACTATTTTAGGAGGTTTTGTTGAAAAAAAGCAAGGAAAAAATTAAAATGTGGGCAACACTGAAAGGTTACTGCTAGTCCACTGCCCACTCCCCCATTCCAACCCTCCTCACTTCCTCCCCCCACCCCAGGCTAGCAAAAGTCAGTAAACATACATACATACATACATATATACACAGAAAACAGCCAGACATCTCATTCTCTGTGTGGGAAGGTTCCAAAGTCTGCGCCCATTGAAATTCCTAGATTCACATCTGAACTATCCAGGCCCATATCCTGCTCTTCCCCATCCTGAATCCCTCTCAGGGGGACACCTTTTGGGGCAGCTGCAGTGGCTGAGGGCAGGGCCACAGTGTTTGTTCATGGAAAAGGCCAGGGACATTGTCTTGGTCCATGGGTGCAAGGGAAAGCAAGTGGTCACCATGGCATGAGTGTTTAAGGATGTCGTGCCCATGCCACTCAGTGCCTTGTGAGAGACCAGTGTGGAAGGTGATCCCAAGCCTCTTTTGTAAGTTCCTCAATGGTTCCTTTCTTTGCTCCTTTAAAATCTTTAGGTGTGTAACCCAAACGGGAAGGAGCCCAAATGAAAGCAAATCCATGTCCCAGGGATTTCCCACACTCGGAAGTATCTTAAGGACTCTTAGAACTGAGGAGTGGCAGTTTCGGACATTCTTCTACTTATGCCAAGCTGTCCCAGGAGGTAGGCCAACATTTGAAATTGGTGAGAGAAATCAAACACACAGCAAACAACGCACTAAAACCAAAGTCACCACCTTCCTATCAGGTAGGACCTGAAGTGGATCTTTCCCAGGCATTAAACATCAGGACTTGTGGGACACTTACCTGGGGAAGATGCAGGGAGGAAGGAAGGAGGGCAGGGATTGGGACCAGCAAATGGTGGAATCCCTACTCTCTGCATCACTTCACACCTTCTCCTGCCTTTGCCCGGACTTACTTTCCTGAACTGGGGCACACACCCACACATAGGGTTGCATTCCTGAAAACATGCCTGTGCAGGCCCCACCACACCCCAACCCCCGCACACCCCAACCTCCGTGCTGGCACCCATTCCACCAAGTCTCAGCTGACCCAGTGGTTGCCTTTCCTTCCTTGTTCCCTATCTTTCCTCCTTGCCCCTTTTCTGTCTTTCCACTTTCCAGTTGGCACTAGGGCATCACAGAACAGGCCTCCCTCTGGATGGGATTCAGCCCCTTGCCTGCATGGCTGAGGCTCTGCCCTGGCTGATGGCTCTTCTCAAGAGGCCATGGTTGGTTCCACCTGCCTACTTGGGACACAGTGCACTGGAGACCCTCTTCACACTTCACCTCCTCTGTGATTCTTGTGCTTTCAGTTTGCTCTCCACTCTCAGCTCCTTCCTTTCAGTTCTTCCCTGTGTCCTGAAGGCAGGGCGCCTGGGAGCATCAACGCTGCCAACACTTTTACTTTTCCTGTGGAAGTGAGGGGCACTCCCTCACAACCTTCCTTTAATTGCCATCGGAGATTATTACCTCATCCCTCTGGTGTGTGCCTTTCACCTCCCACTTTTAACCGACAGTTCTCGGATTCCTCCCTATCCTTTCTGAGCCTCGCATGCATGCCCTGGGCTCTTTAGCCTGACATGCTCAAGGCATCCAAACTTGGCCACGGCTCTCCTTTTGCCTTCTAGAGGCCCGCCAGGTCTACTGCCCGAGTGGTTGGTTGGTTTGTTGGTCGGTCAGTCTGGAGTCCTGGAAGGCACTCAGGAAGGGACCACTCCTGACAAGGGGCTGCCTGGCAGCATGTTCTTTGGTTTCCAGGCAGCTTGTGTTTTCGTTTCACTCCTTGTGTATGCTGTATGAGAGACAAAGTGAGGCGCCCTTGCACAGGGCCCAGGGGCAGGCAGTGTTGGAGTTTGGAGGTGGCATGGCAATGGTGATGGTCTTCCCACTCTGACTTTCAGTTTCTCTTAGCCGGCCTAGTGTCCTTGCCATTCTGCTCTTTGGTTAAGGGGGAGGTACAGGTGTAGGAGAAAGCAGTAAGTAGTGTGGTTCAGTTTCCACTCTTCCCCTGCATCATTGACATCTCCTCCCTTCTCGTGGTGGAGATCCCTGCCATCCTTCAGAAAACCCCCAAGAACTAAACATAAATGCATATACACAATGGAGTATTACTCAGCCATTAAAAAGAATACATTTGAATCAGTTCTAATAAGGTGGATGAAACTGGAGCTGATTATACAGAGTGAAGTAAGCCAGAAAGAAAAATACCGATACAGTATACTAACATATATATATATATATGGAATTTAGAAAGATGGTAATGATAACCCTGTATGTGAGACAGCAAAAGAGACACAGATGTTTAGAACAGTCTTTTGGACTCTGGGAGAGGGAGAGGGTGGGATTATTTGGGAGAATGGCAATAAAACGTGTATAATATCATATAAGAAATGAATCGCCAGTCTAGTTTTGATGCAGGATACAGGATGCTGGGGTTGGAACACTGGGATGACCCAGAGAGATGGTATGGGGAGGGAGGTGGGAGGGGGGTTCAGGACTGGGAACATGTGTACACCCGTGGTGGATTCATGTTGATGTATGGCAAAACTGATACAGTATTGTAAAGTAAAATTTAAAAAAAAATAAAAATAAACATGAATAAAACTGAAGATGTTCCACGAATTACTTGGCAATGAAACAGCAAGAGAAGCTCAAGGCTTGCAAAAATATCTCTTGACTTCGCATTTCTTACAGCTGTCATGCTTATGGGAGCTCTTAAATTCCAGAGGTGAGCCAGTAGGAGCCTCATCAAGTCGTGCCCTGCTCCCTTTAGGTTCCCAAGACCAAGGCATGAAGGGAACAATACACATTTCACTGTATTCTTACAGGCTGTTGCTTCCATATCCAGGAGCCTGGCCAGGCTGGTTTTTAAAATCATTTTCAATTTTATACTTGCAATTGATCTATTCAGTTTTTTTGTTTTCCTGTTTCAGTCTTGATAGGGTGTATATTTCTAAGTATTCATTTCTTCTGGATTGTTTATTTCATTCCCAAATATTTGCTTGCGGTAATCTTTTATGATTTTTTTTATTTCTGTGGTTTCCATTGTAGCTTCTTTTTTTAACTTTCTACTTTTATTTATTTGAACCCTTTTTTTCTTGAATCTGACCAGAAGTTTATTATTATTATTTTTTTATCTTCAGAGAACCAGCTTTTAGTTTCTTTTGTCTTTTGTGTTGTTTTCTTCATATATGTTTTGATATTTATGATTTCTTTCCACTAACTTTGTTTTTTGGTTGTTCTTTTTCTAGTTGCATTAGGTATAAAGTTAGGTTATTTATTGCGCCTATTTTTGCATAAACACTAATTATTTTTCACTATTGTATCAGCTATTACTTTCCTTTTTGGCAAAATATTCAACTGATTTTTATAAAAATTACAGAGAACTTCACCTTGAAATTCATTTAGAACACTCTATCATCCATTCCCAGAGTTAATTAAGATCCTGTAAATAATCCCTTCTCCATAAAGCCATTGAAAGAAGTTTACAGTGTTGGAATCCTCATCATCCCTTGCACTTGCTAAGGTAACACTCATTTTACAATTGATAAAACCTAAGAGTTGAGTCTTGAACTTTGTTTGCAACCTTTATGGAGATAACAACATTGTTATTCCTATGATCTATAATCCTCATACATTACTAAAGTCCATTCCTACTGGAAATAAATTCTTTACCATAATGAATTTATCCAGTGTATTCTTTACTTTTCCAACTAATGAAAGTATGTATTCAGTAGTTTTTTGCCTTTACTTGGAAGCGGAATCAATTTTCTGGACAGTAATGCTTCAGGGTTATACTGAGTGTCCTTATTCTTCACACATCCTGTTGGCTGTTCTGGAAGACATAAAGTTCCATAGAGATTTTACTTTGTTTTCAAATACAGATGATATGCTTCTTTACTCTTTTTCTCATGCCTCCTCACAGAAAGACAGCATCTACTTGCTAAAGATTTTAACCTTAAAATGTCATAATGCTGTGAAAGAAAAACTGCAGGTTTCCCAAATCCATGTTTGAGAAAGCTATCTTGAATGCTGCCTCCGAGGCTTGAATTCGTCAGGAAGGGTTTCTGATGTTAGAAAAAGGGTTTCAGCTAGATTTAGATAGACTTTATAAGTTGCCTTAATTTTTCTAAAACCTCATACAATGCACCAATACCAAGGTTTTCTCTGGTTAGTTGTTCTGATATTGGATTGCAGTTTCTCTTATGGCCAAATGTCCATATTTTTACTCAGCTGTAACTATTTGGACCCAGTTGTACAGAACTAGATCATGAAGCTTTCAAGGCTTTAAGATAGAATTTGATGAACCCACCTAAACTTGTGCATCCCAATTATCATATTCTTTTTTTCCTTTCTCTATATGAAAAGATAGGGGATGCCCTTTGGGTACTCACCTATAAACAGAGGATTCACCATAGATCCACAGGGTATTATAGCCAGCATCTGGATCCTGTGGCAAAGGGATACCCCATTTGTGTTAGAGTAATTATGGTCACTGCTTTTTTGGTGAACACCAGTGAGAAAAATTGTGAATTCTTCTTTAACCTTTTTTGTATCTCTTGCAGCCGAAGCACTCCTGAAATCTAATCAGACTCAACCTTTTCTCAAGGTTGAGCTGCTTCACCTCCTTTGAAGTCCATTTGTTTCTTGCCCTTCACCTAAACATTTTACATTGTAAGAACATTAACCCAACTATTCTCCCCTGCATCACCAACATATTCTTTCACAACTATTTGATCCCTGGATCAGGAAGATCCTCTGGAGAAGGGCATAGCAATCTACTCCAGTATCTTGCTTGGAGAATCCCACGAACAGAGGATCCTGGCGGGCTACAGTCCATAGGGTCACACAGAGTCAGACATGAATCAAGTAGACTTAGCACACACGTATGTCTTTTGATGTAAAATAATTATGGATATTATATGCTTATTGCCATTTAATTACATGTTTTTCCAGTTGTTTTTTTATAGTTCTTCCTTTTTCTGTATTTTGTATTTCATTGATTTTCTTTAGTAGTATGCTTGCATTCCTTTCTCATTTGTTTTTGTGTATGTATCATAGATTTTTGATTTGTGCCTACCGTGGGATTCATGTTTTGATGTATTACTATATCTGCTTGTTTTAAACAGGTAGTGCTTGAAATTCAAGCAAGTACTAAAGGACCTAAATTTATTAATATTACTACCTTCCACTATACTTTATGTTACATTTTATATCTTTGTATTTGTCCCTTTACTGATTATTACAGTTATATTTGATTTTGTGTTTTATTTTTACTTTTAATTTTCATACTGGCTGATTTAAGAGGTGGAATCTTAGTCTTTGCCATATATTTGCCTTTAGTAGTGAGATTTTTCATTTTGTCTAGGTACTTCTTATTAAAGCCTTTTCTACTTAGATAATACACGTTAATATTCTTGTAAGTTGGGTTTAGTATAGAAGAAATCTTATTTATTTCTTCTCAGAGAAGTTCTTTATCTCTTTTTCAGTTCTAAATTATAATCTTGCTGGGTAGATAATCTTAGTTTGCAGGGTTTTTTTTTTTTTTCATTTTAGCACTTTAAATATTTCATGCCACTCCTTTCCACCTTATAAAGTTTGTACAGAAAAATCAGCTGATAGCCTTATGAGGGGTTCCCTTGTATATAAATCTATTTTTTTCTCTTGCTACCTTTATAGTTTTCTTTTCTTTTTTTTTTCCTTTTTAAAAACTTTTATGTTGAAGCATAGTTGATTAACAATGTTGTGTTTCAGTTGGATAGCAAAGTGATTCAGTTATATATAAACATGTAGTTATTATTTTTCATTTTCCCCCACTTAGGTTATTACAGAATATTCAGCAGCATTCCCTGTGCTATACAGTAGGTCCTTGTTGGTTATCTATTTTATATATAGAAGTGTGTACATGTCAATCCCAAATGCCCAATCTGTCCCTGCCCTGCACCCTTCCCCCGGTAACTATAATGTTATTCTCTAAGTCTGTGAGTGTGTTTTGTTTCATAAATAAGTTCATTTGTATCATTTTTTTAAGATTCTGCATGTAAGCAATAATACTAATTTATATTTGTCTTTTTCAGGCTGACTTACTTCATTTAGTATGATAATCTCCAGGTCCTGTTGCTTAAAATGGCATTATTTTGTGCTTCTTTAATGGCTAAGTAGTATCCCCTTGTATATGTGTACTACATCTTCTTTATCCACTTCTGCTGATGGACATTTAGGTTGCTCACATATCAGGGCTGCAAAGAACATTGTGTGGATATATCCTTCTGAACCATGTTTTTCTCTGGATATATGCCTAGGAGTGGAATTGCAGTAGCATGTGTTGGCTCTGTTTTTAGTTTTCTGAGGAACTACCATATTATTTTCTACTGTAGCTGAACCAATTTATATCCCCTCCAGAAGTGAAAGAAGGTTCCCTTTTTACCACACCCTCTCCAGCATTTAATGATGTAGACTTTTTAATGATGGTCATTCTGACTGTTGTGAGGTGATATGTCATTGTAGTTTATTTAAATTTATTCATTTTTAATTGGGGCATAAATGCTGTACAATGTGGTGTAGTTTACTGCCATACATCAACATGTTTCAGCCATAGGCCTACATATGTCCCCTTCCTCTTGAACCTCCCACTCACCTCCCACCCTATAGCACCCCTCTAGGTTGTCACAGAGCACCAGATTTGAGCTCCCTGGGTCATACAGCAAATTTCCACTGGCTATCTATTTTACATATAGTAAATTATATGTTTTTAATGCTACTCTTTATTTGTCCTACCCTCTTCTTCCTCCTTTCTGTCCAAAAATCTGTTCTCTAAGTCTGTGTCTCCATTGCTGCTGTGAAATATGTTCATGAGTACCATATTTCTAGATTGCACATATATATGTTAATATATAATATTTCTTTTTCACTTTCTGACTTACTTCACTCTGTATAATAAGCTCTATGTCATCCACTTTATCAGAACTGACTGAAATGCATTCTTTTATGACTAATACTCCATTGTATATATGTATACCACAGCTTCTTTGTCCATTCATTTGTCAGTAGACATCTAGGTTGCTTCCATGCCCTAGCTATTGTAAATAGTGCTGTGATGAACATTGGGGTTACATGTGTCTTTTTTAATATACATTTATTTATTTTAATTGGAGGTTAATTACTTTACAATATTGTATTGATTTTGCCACACATCAACATGAATCCACCACAGGTATACATGTGTTCCCCATCCTGAACCCCCCTCCCTCCTCCCTCCCCGTACTATCCCTCTGGGTCATCTCAGTGCACCAGCCCCAAGCATCCAGTATCATGCATCTAACCTGGACTGGTGATTTTGAATTATGGTTTCCTCAGTGTATATTTTCAATACTGGGACTGTTGGTTCATGTGGTAGTGGTAGTTTTATTCTCAGTTTTATTGGTGTAAAGTGATACCTCATTGTCTTTTTGATTTGCATTTCTTTAATAATGAGCACTGTTGAGCATCTTTTCATGCATTTATTAACCATCTGTATGTCTTCTTTGGATAAATGTCTGCTTATCTGCTTAGGGATTTTGCCTACTTTTTTATTAGGTTATTTGTTATCCTGGTATTGAGCTACATGAGCTGCTTGTATATTTTGGAGATTAATCCTTTGTCAGTTATTTCATTTGCTATTCTCATATTCTGAGTGTTGTGTTTCCACCTTGTTCATAGTTTCTTTTGCTGTGCAAAAGCTTTTAAGTTTAATTAGGTCCCATTTGTTTATCTTTATTTCCATTACTCTAGGAGTTGGGTCATAAAGAATCTTGCCATGATTTATGTCAAGGAATGTATGGCCTATGTTTTCTTCTAAGAACTTCATAGTTTCTGGCCTTATATTTGTGTATGGTGTAATATTAGGAAGTTCTAGTTTCATTCTTTTACATGTAGCTGTCCAGTTTTCCCAGCACCACTTACTGAAGCGGCTGTCTTTTCTCCACTGTGTGATCTTGCCTCCTTTGTCAAAGGTAAGGTGCCCATAAGTGTGTGCTTATCTCTGGGTTTTCTATCTTGTTCCCTTGATGTATATTTCACTTTTTGTGCCCGTACCATACTGTCTTGATGACTGTAGCTTTGTAGTATAGCCTGGAGTCAAGAGAGTTGATTCTTTCAGCTCTGTTTTTCTTTTTCAAGATTGCTCTGGCTTTGTTGTTGTTTGTTTGCTCAGTCTTGTCTGACTTTTTGTGACCCCATGAACTGCAGCATGCCTTTCTTCCTTTGGGGTCTTGTGTTTTTCCATACAAATTGTGAAAAATTTTTTTGTAGTTCTATTTTGGAAGTCTTAGCCGTAGCAATCCAGAGAAGGCAATGGCAACCCACTCCAGTACTCTTGCCTGGAAAATCCCATGAACAGAGGAGCTTGGTAGGCTGCAGTCCATGGGGTTGCTAGGAGTCAGACATGACTGAGTGACTTCACTTTCACTTTTCACTTTCATGCATTGGAGAAGGAAATGGCAACCCACTCCAGTGTTCTTGCCTGGAGAATCCCCAGGATGGGGGAGCCTGGTGGGCTGCCGTCTCTGTTGTGGCACAAAATCAGACACGACTGAAGTGACTTAGCAGCAGCAGCAGCAAGAGCAATCAGAGAAGAACAAGAATAAGAAGAAGCCATATTGGAAAAGAAGCAAAATTCTCACTGTGTGCAGATGGCATAATAGTATACATGCTGCTGCTGCTGCTAAGTCACTTCAGTCGTGTCCGACTCTGTGCGACCCCATAGACAGCAGCCCACCAGGAGCGCCACCACCCCCATCCCTGGGATTCTCCAGGCAAGAACACTGGAGTGGGTTGCCATTTCCTTCTCCAATGCATGATAGTGAAAAGTGCAAGTGAAGTCGCTCAGTCATGTCTGACCTTCAGCGACCTCATTAGCCCACCAGGCTCCTCCATCCATGGGATTTTCCAAGCACAAGTACTGGAGTAGGGTGCCATTACCTTCTTCGCATAGAAGATCCTAAAGATGAAGGAAACCAAAAAATTGCTAAGTCTAATCAGTGAATATAGTAAAGTTACTAGATACAAAATTAATGCACAGAAATTCCTTGTAGTCCTATACACTAACAATGAAAAATCAGAAAGAGAAATTAAGGAAACAATCGAATTCACCATTTCTACAAAAGAATAAAATACCTAGGAATAAACCTACCTAAAGACCTGTATGCAGAAAACTATAAGATACTAATAAAAGAAATAGAAAACAACACTAACAGATGGAAAGATACACCATGTTCTTGGATCGAAAGAATCAATATTGTAAAAATGACTATACCACCCAAAGCAATCTATAGATATAATGCAAACCCTATCAAACTATAAATGGTATTTTTCTCATTGTTGTGTGTGTATGAGATTTATTGAGCCATATGAGCTCTTTGTAAATTTTAGGGAATAATCCCTGTTAGTTGCTTCATTTGCAAATATTTCTTTCATTCTCTAGTTTTCCTTAATGATTTCCCTATCTGTGCAAAAGTTCCTGAGTTTAATGAGGTCCAAATTGTTTCTTTTCATTTTTTGTTTTGTTTTTCTAGGAGGTGGGTTCACCAAGATATTACTGCAGTTTATGTCAAAGAGTGTTTTGCTTGGGTTTGCTTCTAAGAGTTTTATAATATTCCATCCAACCTTTAGGTCTTTCATTCATTCTGAGTTTATTTTTATGTAAGGTGTTAGTGAGTGTTCTAATTTCATTATTTTACATGTAGCTGTCCAGTTTTTCCAGCACTTATTGAAGGGATTGTCTTTTTTGCATTGTATATTCTTAACCTCCTTTGTCATAGATTAATTGGCCATGGATGTGTGATTTTATTTTCAGCTTTCTTTTTGTTCCATTAATCTATTTTTCTGTTTCTATGTCAGTACCATACTCTTTTGATAACTGTAGCTTTGTAGTAGAGTCTGAAGTCAGGGAGCCTGATTTCCTCCAGCTCTGATTTTCATTCTTAAGATTACTTTGTCTCTTGAGTCTTTCATACCTCCATACAAATTTTAATGTTCTTATTCCAGTTCTGTTAAAAATGCCATTGATAATTTGATAGGGATAGCAATGACTCTGTAGATTGTTTTGGGTAGTATAATTATTTTGACAATATTGATTTTTCTGACTCCGGAGCATGGCATATCTTTTCATTCGTTTGTATCATCTTTAGTTTCTTTCATTGGGATCTTATAGTTTTCGGTGTACTGGCCTTTGCCTCATTAGACTGGTTTAATCCTAGACATTTTACTGTTTTTGATATGATGGTGAATGTGGTTGTTTCTTTTATTTCTCTGTCTTATCTTTCATTGTTATTGTATAGAAAAGCAACAGATTTTTTTGTATTAATTTTAAATCCTGCAGCTTTACTCAGTTCACTCGTGAACTCCACTAGTTTTCTGGTGCCATCTTTTGGGATTTTCTATGTATAGTTTAAAGCCTTCAGCAAACAGTGACAGTTTTACTTCTGATTTTCCAATTTGCAATGCTTTTATTTCTTCTTTTTCTCTGATTGCCTTGGCAAGGACTTCCAAAACTCGTTGAGTAAAACTGATTAGGTTGGCCATCCTTGTCTTGTTCCTCATCTTAGAGGAAATGCTTTCAGCTTTTCACCATTGAATATAATGTTAGCTGTAAGTTTGTCATATATGGCCTTTATTATGTTGAGGTAAGTTTCCTCTATGTCCACTTTCTAGAGAATTTATCATAATTGGGTGTTGAATTTTGTCAAAAGGTTTTTCTCTATCTATTT